>CACVKI010145147.1:0-28716 GCA_902732785.1 Trichogramma evanescens | reverse complement strand
TGTGAACTTTGCACAGTACTATAAAATATTGTTCGATACTCGGGCCATAGGGGACACTTTTCGGCCCAGCTATTAGGACCCTCGCTGCGCTCGGGCCCTAAACTACGCCGTGCCAAAAAGTGTTACTTATGGCCCTTGTATCGAAAACTACTATTTTCATACTGGCGGCCCGAAAGAGACTACTTCCCGGCCGCTGCGCAAAACGGGAAGAGCTATTTTCGGGCCACGGGATATGAAAAATAGTATACAGGCCTATGCCGTGAAAAAAGAAAGCCTCAGGGCACGTGTTTATCATACACGTGCTAATTACACGTACCCTGAGACTTTTCTGTTTTTCGCGGCCTAGGGCAGTAATATACTTTTTTAAGTTCTTGCCATAACACGAGTCACCAAAATGTCTCGAACGATGCTCTTGATTCGCTTCAACCAAGTCAACGCTCAACACTTGCGCACGCATAGTGACGCCGCTAAAGTCGCACTTGCGTCTTTTATATCGACGCGTCTTCTAGCGGAGCAGACTTGCACCCGTACATCTCCCCGCCTGTATAACTGTTGACGCGCTTTGAGTCACAGTTCATGTATAAGGAATGTTGACATTTTTAACTGTTTTCGGTAACTTCAACGAGAATTTAAACCTTATCTCATAAAAGTATGACAATTATAGTTTGTGAAAATTTCCTGTTCGTACACGTTGTTTTAAGGATCTTTCGTCGCTACTGCCACCACATCTACATATTAGATTGGCTTGATTTTTCTTCAATTAACATTTTCACTTTAGTAAACAAACGAAACGAATATTAATGCCGCAGCTTCTTCTCTTCCTCCTTTCCTTTCTTCTTCGTCTTCTCTCGTTCCTCGCTCTACTTCGTGCGTTCAGTTCTCTCTCTCTCTCTCTCTCTCTCTCTCTCTCTCTCTCTCTCTCTCTCTCTTTTGCAGCGAAACTTCATCAAACTCTATATAGCCGAGGCAGAATATCGCTTTCCTACTACAGTAATACTCGAGGGGTGGAAGAGAACGAGGAGCTCTACTCGATTTCGAATGAGGCGCGTCATGGTGCACACTAAACTTCCCGAAACTGCATCTTTACTAAGGGGGCATCGAGGGGGTGTGAGATGCAGAGAAACTAAGTTAAATAGGCAAAACTGGATCGTAATCCGAGAGAAAAGGAAACAATCGTCCAAGTTTTAATTCTCTGCTATACTGTAACGCCTGAATGTTTACGAGCGTCTGTGCCAGTTATGTTGGGGGAAAAAACAAAAAAGGGAATAAGAGAAAAAAAGAACGACAAAAGTAGATTACATACGTAACATGATTCGATGATGCAGTAACGACATAGAACGATACAAGCAAGTCGAGTGAAAAAGAAGAGATATATTGAAAAGCGTGGCTATGTACACGCGATGCGTATTAACGATGATCTATATTGCGGAAACGAACCCTTATTCTCGAGTATACAGACTTCATTATACGTCGCTAACGACGACGTCGTTGACCCGAGCCTTTTCAACTGTTCTTATGAATACACGTGTATATACATTCTGCAATGATGTCAGAATTTATTATTTTATATCGATAGAAATAGAAATGCTCTCGTGGCAGTGTTGCTGCTGCTGTTGCTCGTTCAAGAGTCAATCTAGATGGTAGAAGGAATAAAAATGTATATTTTTAGTCACGTTTTCGCAGAGGGGTTTGTATGGGCATGCTGGGAAAAAGAAATCGACGTTTATTTTATCATTAAATTCTTCTACGTACGCAGGTGGTGTTTAACGCGCACATACTGAAATGCAGCGCGTATGGAAAGCAGCCGACTTTTTTGCGCTTTTGTTATGAAAAAAACAATGGCGCGCGTACACATCTAGGCACGACGATATTAGCGCTATTATTAGCTATCCGTGCATATGCATCAACAAAAAAGTCATCCAGCTAGCTTTCGTGGCGTGTGCGAACTAAAAACTGAAAATAAAAGCTGCAGTGCACATATTTTATCTCTCGACGCGAGTGTCTATTTGAAAGGCTCGTGCTTCCTCGCCAACGTATTTTTCAGTTCTCTCTCTCTCTCTCGTTCTCTCTCTTGCTCTCGGTTATCAAGCTAATGCATATGTACTCGCACGCATCGCGTGGATTATGTTATACTCGTGAAAAATCAAACAATCTTGATTTGACACGACAGAATTTTCGTACACCATTTTCTGTGCTTTTTTTCCCTCGTTGTTTCGAGTGTTGGGTCATAACACGAGTGCCTTGTAAGCGCGTCTAAAACAAAGTACACAAAAGGGTTAATATTACATATCTGCCATCGTGAAACGAAATCTAGCATGTACAGGGGGCAAAAGTCCATGGTTGTTTCATGCATATGTACGCGCGCGAGCCTCTGTTTGCGCGTATGCATATATAATGGCAATTCGTGGGACGAAAATCGTCGATATGGATGGAGCTGCATAACAGCAAGAGTGCCTTTCGCTGTATCGCGCATATAGGTGGCGGCGACGACGCGAGCGCATACTGAAAATGCTCCCCTGTAACGAGGAAGCATGTGCGTGGTCCCGTTGGAGCGACGGCTGCGAGCGTTACAAATAGCGGACGCGCAGCTACACAATGTACGCGACGAGCCAAATTGAGCGAGCGTATTTTGAAGGCCATTGAGCTTTGACTCGGACACTTCCAACAGCTGCGACGCACGCCTGACAAAATGGAGAGCAGTTGGAAATGCGATAGTGCATTCCGCCAGCTTATGACACGCGCGCTCCAGCCTTATTTTGAATTGCCGCCATGTCTGGCTGTTCTGGCCTAATGATTACAAGCCTCGAACAAGTGCGCATATATGTAGAACGAGCTCCGGCGCCTCGCAGTCGACTCAATGATGAAGGCACTTGCTTGCTCAACTAGCATAGTTCCTCGCAGATTTGCTCTCTCGCTCTGCTTGCACAGTGGCGACATTTGCTATATGAATTGCGAGGCACACGGATGCGCCCAGTGAGTAATCCTGTCGCATAACAAAGACGCCTCCGCAGCTCTGTGTGTGTGTGTGTGTATGTGTGTGTGTAAGTGTGTCTTCGTGCATGTTATGCGCGGCCTACATGCATGCAGATCGACTGCACGGAGCATCTGGAAAGCGCCGAGCTTGCGACGAGCTTGCGACAGTGCTGGAACGCGCATCTGCGAGAACGTTTCCAAAGTGGAGAACTACACCGACGACGAGTACATTATAGTGGAATATCAGTTGTTTAGTACTTGTCAAAGATGTCTGGGCAATTATGCACTGGCGTGAAATGCGCGTACAATTGCTTATGAAAGGAGCGAGGCAAAGAACAAGCGAGCAAGTTGTTGCTACAGCAGCAGCAGCTCCAGCGAGATTGGCAGTTCCGGAGGAGTTGGCAAGGTACGCGGGAGGCCGGGGAGCGATTCTCGCAGTCTTGGCGAAACCCTTGAGGAATCTGAAATTGTTCGCGCTTAGTTAAGCTTCCGTTTCTACGTAGTAAGCGGCTACACGCTGCACTGTACGGAAGCAGCATGGTATTTCTAGTCCAAGTTGGACTCGATCGTTAAGCCAGTCACTCCCAGTCAATCACTCGCCGCGTTTGTCTTTCTCATTCAAGAATCAAACTTTATACATACATATATATCTATAAACTACTGCCTTATTCGCCGGGCTGCGCCAAGCAGCGGCAGCCAACGTGCCACCCCCTCCTTCCTACATATACCATCAGCCGCAGTAGCAGCAGCAGCACCACCACCGCCACCACCACCAACACTGTACCGGCGCCTAACTACATTGCTATATTGCCATTTGCCTCCCTCCGGCCCGTCTTGCCCCTCTTGTCCCTTTTTTACCTAGTATTGCCCCTCGCTCTCTACCTTGTCCACCCCATCGTTCGACGAAGCAAATGCTCTTTCTCGCGCGATACACTGCAGTTTCGCTCGATTGCTACTTCCGCAAGCAGAAACTACTAGCGAAGATCTGACTCTCGCTACAATTGGCCATAGTCTAACTATCTCCTCTATTCGTAATCAAGCCTTTCCGAGATGAGAAACACTCTTGCAGCTTTTTGCCCTTTTCCCTCCCCCCAACTCCTTCGAGCGCTCTGTTGTGGTTCTGTGCCTGCTGATCATATATATAATCCGATCGATCTGCGTCGCTCTTTTGATTAATTGAAAGCTTTTGTATGAATTTTGTTGTCTCTCATCGATTGATTCGTACCTGCATATAGGTGCATAAAAGCGCCGTACACCTGTGAGTGTGTGTGTGTGTGTGTGTGTGTGTGTGTGTGTGTGTGTCTATGTATGTAAGTGAAATACGAGCAAAATATTTTACGATCGGATGAATACGGGCGGCCAAAAAAACGTTTCGCTAGTCGCTGCCAAATCACGTCGAGCAAACATATCGCAGAACTTCCGATAAACGCACATTTTCGGCATCGATACGCTCGCGGTACATCGAAGCTACGGCCGTCATACGTGCGGACGAATTTTTCTGCGGAAAAGATTTTTTTTTCTTTCTCTCTCACACACACACACACACACGCAGAAAAATAGACGAAACGGTTCTGTGGTCTAGGACACGCTGTGATTCGCGCATACGTTTTGAATGGTCATATGAGCATACTTCCCTTTTTATTTTGCCTCTTTCTCACCGCACCGACAACAACAACGGCAGCAGTAACATGGGCCCCCGGAAACCGGGCTATTCTCGCGCTCCGAGCTAGCTGCATGGTGAGCAGCTGGCAATTTTTACCCCGAGCGCGGCTGAAATTATCGCGTATATATGTGCTGTGGTGTGATGCAGTTAGCTCGCGCACCGACTTCTCGCCCTGCATGCGCGTATATGCATGACACTTGGAGAGGAAAATGTGGCGCATACTATACGGCGCTGCTGCGCCGCTACCGCCTTTTATGGATCGATAAACGGAGCGCATGGCGGCTGCTGCTGCTGCTGCTGCTGCTGCTACTGCTACTGCTACTGCTGTTACTGCTGTGCTACTGCTAGTCCGAGAGCTAGCTCCAACGGCTGCTGCAGCGCAGGATCTTGGAACGCAGCTGCACTGCCCTAACTTGGCTCTTAACGCCGCGCGTATTGCCCGCCACGCGCTACTAGACCAACTATTATTGACACGCTCGCTTCGATCGAGCTTTTCATGCGAGATGAGCCGCCAGCTAACGGCGATACTCGTTCATTTGATTTTTAACGATGTCTCGCCTCACCCTACCTTTACAGCAATCATCTATGACTTTCACAAATTCTCTACCTTTAATGACTTTCTCTACATACAAAAATCGACATGCATCGTCATCAGCATTATTATTATAATAATTACTAATTACATCATTATTATTGTTATTATTTTCGTTATTATCGGCGTGTGGATAGTATGATCGAGATGCGTGAAAGTGGGAGAAGTTTTAATTGTTCAAAATAGCATGAAACGCAATTATACGAAATGTGCTGCACTTGATTTATCGCTCGAATTAAAACTAAATACGCGAAATTTCCGAAAGATTTAACGTGAGTCATACCCATAACATAGCCACACACTCGTGACCTACTTCGCTTTTGCCAACACTGTGTACAATCGCTTTCAGCAATTGATTATGTTTTAATATATTTAATAAGTCGTACACCTTGTTAAAATCAAGCCCAATAAAATTATCACTCAGAAAAAATAAATTTGTGCCCGACACAATTCAAGTAGGTAGGAAAACCAGGTGCAAACTATTAGCATGAACCATCCTAATAATCGTATAATACTAGAGTTCCACTCGTGATGAGGATATATGCAGAGTTGAATCATCCAAAATTCACAGAAGAAATAAATGTACGCGTGCACACGAGTTTGGTTATGTTTTTTTCTTTGAGTGGAATAAAAATGAAGTTTTAACTAAAATGAATAGGTCGTTTATAACTTTTCATCCTATATTTCTGAGCATGGTTTAAGCCTGCAGACTTCATGTGGATTTAACAGAATATGTTGCGAGCTTACATGTACCTTTTTCAAAGTACATTCATGCACTCAAATCATGATTTATAGACGTTTTTCGATTATTGAGAGCTCTTAGATTTTACTGCATTAACTGTTCTAGAAAAAATTGCCTTGAATTTTTTTCATTATTCTAATAAGCTTTTTCCCTAAAATCATTAATTGAAATTTATTGTTCGAGAATTTGAAAACAATTTTTTTTGTTATTGAAAAAAGCTCAATGCTCAAAGTTCATTTGATGTATCATTATTACTGAGAAGATGCCGCAGCCCATGTGAAAATAAAAATTTAAAAAAATGTATTCCAAAACGTTTGATAAATAAGCAAGCTAACAGTCAGGCTAAGATCTCTAGAATTTTCCCCTGAATAGACAATTCGATTTAATTATTACAAAAATTTTTCTTGAGTCTACCAAAGAAAGTGCACAATTACAATATACATGCCGCAGAATGATACCTTGTCACTAAATATTTCAGTCGAAAAACTACTCTAATATTTTTATTTTATTCTCTTCTAGACATTCACGTAGTTTTAAAAAAAATATTCAGCATAAATCTCAGTTAACGTTTTTCGAAAGTTTTCGTTTCAATCTGGCTTTGGTAGTCAAAATAAAAAGTGCAAGACAAAAAGCATTGTATGAACACGAAATTCATTGCTTTATAGCGTGACGTCCAACATAACTTTGAATAAAGATATTATATTCTTCGAAAGGCGATTCTCACGTAAAACCAATTAGCTCTCATACACAGTATAATTAACTAATGCTCTCCACGAGACCACTGTAATTTACTCGGAAGCCAGACACCTGCCAAACGTAGCCCTCGTACACGCGTGCCTAAAGGTTGCTCGAGGCGCGCGAAGAAAATGAAATGGGCCGGCTTAGAAATACGAGTGCGCGTAAGTTGAGCGTATTATTGACTAGAAAATTGACTGGAAATTCGATCTATGCAGCTGCAGATACCAAAAGTCGAGTAATGAAGTTTCCTTAGGCGATAATCGCAACCACGCGGAAGAGCTATGAAGCTGCATCGGCGAAGCTATATCGCAATACTTTGCATTGAACAGTTTGCGTGCGCACAAAATAGCCAGGCAATAATATTTTGATGAAATTTTAATTGAAAATTGTTAGCGTAACTAGATTTATTTACGGCCTCGTTATGGGAGCTGCTGCGGGCCCGCTGCAGGACAGCTTATTTCTATCCATTCACGGCGCGGCAGGGAAATTTAATAATCGAGTCTTATTTTCGAGCACAAAGGGAGCGCGCGCATACTTGGCTCGGCATCGAACGGCGAGCTACGAACGTTACGGTGCACTCATCGGCGCTTCGACGAGGATCGCGAGCCGCAGCTGTTTTTCGTTCGTTTTTTTATCTCGCGTACACGTAGACGCTTCGCCGCAGCAAAATTTGAGGCCAGGCGCAAACGCGAGCTGAAAACGTTGACTCGGTGCAGCGCGTAATTCATCGACGAACGACTCGCGCTCTCAACGACAGGTCGCAAAGTTTTAATAGTTGAGCTCGACGCTTGCATAGCGCTGTTGGCCACTCTTGTGCGTAGGTAGCGCAGTGCTTTTGCGAATTATAACGATGAGCGGAAAAAGGAGTTGGGAAAAGCTCGACAAATAACGCGTGACAAGCTGCCGGCTCATTGCATCGGATGGCTTCTGTAATCAGGCTGCTCGTCTCGATCGAAGCGACGAATGCTCGAAAGTCTCGGATGGTGCAGCGGTATCTTCTGGAAGCAGCTACAGAGAGCGAGAGCTAGCATAGGCATCGCGGCTCGAGTCCTGGTAATTGGAAAGTTGCTCGAGCAATCGAGGAGTCCGGGAGGCTGCGTGCACGCATATAGGCGCGGCAAAATATTATTACTCGTCTTCCGATTTGCATGTATACGAGCTGCTCGAGGGTAGCTCGTACAATCGCGCTCCAACTATAGTGTATATTCTCAGGCAGCTTCCATACTCCACGCTCGTGTTGCTTACAGATGCTCGTGCTTAGCAGCGGCAATGGAGCCCAACTTGCTCTCTCTCTCTCTCTCTCTTTCTCTTTCTCTACGTCTTGCCAGTTCGGAAGGTCTTATGCGAGTGCAGCGAGTTGCGTTCTCTCTCTCTCTCTCTCTCTCTCTCTCTCTCTCTCTCTCTCTCTCTCTGTCTCCCTCTTTCGTCGAGACCTTGTGTTAGACAAACTACGCTATGCAGCTCTCTCTCTTTCCCTGTTGTGTACAGTGTTCACGCACAAGAGTATATACTTGGCCTTTTCACTGCTTTATGTACTATGTATATACATATACGTATCGCAGATGCAGCCTTTGTTTCTCCGTGGCCTTTGACTCGTCGTCGTCATCGCATCGTCAACGACTTTGTGCACTGCTGCCGTTGCCGCTGCTCACGCCAAGTCTGAGCAAATTTCCTCTCTGCAACTCGTCCAACCATACGCACGCATACACGTACCCAGACACACACACACACACGCGCGCGCGCATGCTCGCAGTCACCTTGGTTGTACGTAGGAATCTCTCTTTCTCGCGTGTGTGAGTATCTATGTAGACCGGAGAGCTTATGCAGTGCGCAACAAGAGTCTACTGCAGTACAGGAGAGTAAGTCTCGAGGGTTGTTGGGGAAATCAAAGAAAAAAATTGTTCGCTTCGCTTTTCCTTCTCTCGTACTGAGAAAGAGAAAGAGAGAGAGAACAGAGCCAGACAAGGAGAAACTTACCAAGTCGCTCTACTGCGCGTTCGCCGAGTTGATCTGCACGCGCCCAAGTGCGTTTTGCTTGATTCTCGCTCTTTTCTCTACCTGCATGTGTGAGGGTGTGTATTATTCGAGCAAAGTACACCTTTATATTGCATCCACTAGCCCGCCTATGTAGTAGCAGATAGGCGTACGCATACAATTTCTGACAAGACTTTAAAGCCCGAGAGTTTCCTGCATAATTAAAACATCGCATAATGAACATTTTGCCAAATTACTTTATTCGCAACGCCGAACGAACGTTTCATTAATGGCCTGAACAAGTAAATTATCGAAAATTACTTGATTCGACTGGCATGCTTATGGGCGAACGAGCTCGAGCGGGCTAGCGAGGCAGCAGCAAATATTTTACAACGAAACGCGCATCCGTTGCTTCACTAATCATTCCAATGGGATTTATGCATTATGACTGTGAGTGACGCGCCAAAGCCCAAAATGAGAATAGCTGGCGTCGGCCGTTTATCGATACGCGTAGAAAGAGAGAGAAAGCAACCCGATGCCGCCACCCAACGCGCATATTTAAATACCAAATACATCGAATTTTCCCCATTCTTAGTGTGCGTAATAATATTCATGCATCGATGATCCACAAATAAAGCTATCACTCAGTAATGCAACCAAGCTGATGCATTGCTGCAATTAGCAAAAATATTTTTTTTACTTTAGTCTTATCGGAGTACTATTTTTGACTTATTAGCGCATTTTTTTAAATTTTATCTCGTATAAAAGATGTAGATAATTTACCAGAATTATGGAAAACCTATTTTATTTACTCGATATCAAGTTCAAACATTTGCATATGATAAAATTTTGTTCATAACGATATAAATATTACATAAACTTGAGTTATTATTTAAGGGCTATAAATAACCCAAGTCGTAGGTGCTAAATAATAAATAAATATAAAACATATTACGTAATATAAGATTAAATACAAAATACGCTAGCCTAATGAAAATTGAGCTAGCATGTATTTACGTGTAACGTAGAGTAATCCATTAAAAGGCGATCGAGTCTTGGAAAAGGCCGTAGCGCATCTAATCAAGTTGACCCAATTATATTTTATAAATGTATTTATAGCTTATATGTGTATAAGTACGGTTGAGTAGGTACACGGGTGTAGATACAGAATTTATTCGCAAGGAAACGAGGTAATTTGGTCGTCCGTCCCCCCTTCTCTGCCTTACTCGGATACGCGACGGCTGATTGGGCCGCAGTGTGCAGGCGGTGTGCAGGAGATGTACAGGAGGTTGCTCGCACAAAGCTCAGCGACGTAGAAGGCAGCTAACGGCACTTTTTCCGTCACCCATTGCCACGTAAGACAAGTTTTTTGCTCGCTTTTCTCTTGGCTGCTCATCTATCCCTGTCAAGCGCTGGGTGAGAATGGCTAAATCGTTGCCTCTGGATACGTAAGCTCTACGTGCTAGCCTTGGAACAAAAAAGGTCAGCCGATAACGATCGTCATCGAAGGAACGAGTCGTCGTCGCGAGCATCGGATCTGCCACACATTGGCCAGCCCGAGCCACGGGGCCAAGAATTATCGCTGCGCAGTTTCGAAACTAGCTGGCGTTTGCATCGCAGAGCAGGCCGTCGCAATTCCTTCCTGTGGCCGCAGCTCGGAACTGTACGTGGCCCGGCTCTACGCGCTAGCTTCCATGGACAGCTACGGGGCTACTGGCTAGCTGCGAGTATACACAGTGGAGCGACTGAATGAACCGCGAGTCGATCGTCGGAGCGTGCGGTGCAGCAGCTTCGTGCTCGAGCTCGCTCAGAATGAAATGTAGCGCCTCCTCGTCGAATGCAGCTCACGATCGCGCTAGTCACTCGACCGGTCAAGCGTCTTGGCCGAATGCTGTCCGACGCCTCTATTCATGCGTCGGTTCGTCCTCTAAGTGCGCTTGTGACCGCGGCAGTATATGTGGTAGCGTTTGTGCGTCTGCAGCTGCTTGACTCGCATTCGCGCGTTAAAGACGGAAAAAAGGCCAAACAAACGACCTAATCGCGTTGATTTATCCTTTGAAAGAAGAGCTTTTGTGCCTGCCTGTGCTTGTCCCCGTGGATTTCGGCTTCGGAAATTTAATTGCCACTTATATCAATAATATGGTCCCGAAGCAGCAGGTTGGCTCGGTTAATGCAGTAAAATCGTTACATTATGGACACTAATATACCTTAATACCCTTTCAGAGGCCAGCGTCGGGCCTTTAATAAGCGCCCCCTGCTTTTGTAATTCAGCCGGGCGCTGGATAAGCGACGTTGAATTATCGCGATTACGGCTGGAGCGCGCGAGCTCGTATTCAATAATAATGCAGTGGTGGGATTTTGGCGCTCGATATTTACAGCGCGGCGACTGCGGCGAGCATCGATACGGCGCGCCAATCGCAGCGTCGATCGCGAAAAAAGCGAGCGCAGCTAGGCCGACGGGTATTTGCATGCAGCCTGCAGCCTAATTAGCTGTACAATTACGAATCCATCGTTGTTGCGTTTTTCTTGCCGAGCTGCCTCGGCCCTCTAGCCGCTCGTGCAGTGCAGCGGGCCAGCTTGAGAGTCGTGTACGATAATTCGCGTAATACATATAATGCATTTCCAATATCACGGCTCAACGATTGCCAAGCTTAATTGTGCGAGCCTTTCGTAGTAGCTGCGTGCATCGAGATTTCGAGTCTCTTCGAGCGCACGATCAGCACGAGAGCAAAGAGAGAGAGAGAGAGAATCACGCGTAGTTATTTTCGAGGTCACGCTTGTCTGGCTCTTGCGCGGCACCGATACTTGCACGCGCGGCTATCGTGCGCACGAGTCGGTGTGCGTGCATAAGTGTGCACAGCATAACGGGGGCTATACACGCAGTAGTCCCCGATGCACAATTGTTCACCCTTAACGAGGGTATTACAGAGTTACGGAGCTGTTGCAACTCTTATGCAGCCACAGCATATACACATGCACGCAGCAGCGACTGCACAACATTACTCTAATCTTGGAAATTGGCTAGCAAGATAATACGAATATGAGGGTAATAACGTTGCAAAGCGACGTGCGCGCATACAGATCTCGGCTGTTCTGTAGCTCGACTGTGGCTCTCCGCCCTGCGCTACGTAATAATACATTATTTATCCGTTGCTGGCGCATGTGCATATTTCCAAGCCTGGCGGAAAGAAAGACGTGAGTCGCGCACGAGCCACGCCACGCCGCCGCGACAGTTGAAAGAGCAAATTTACATAATATCCTAGCCCAGCGATAATCCAGCTAATCCTTGGCAATCTTTGTATGAGAGTTAAACTTGCTTGTGACGCTCAGATTTTACCGCTTCTACTCCCTCTCTCTCTCTCATTTTCTCTTTCTCTCTGTCGCCGTAAGCCTTACAACCAGCTCGATCATCACCTTGTTTTATATATATCAATTTAAGCGGGCTTTATCAAATTCTTTGCGCAGTCTCGGCTTAAATTTATACGTATAATATGAGCTCGTTCGTTGACACGATGAATAACTCGGGGGCATGCGCAGCTATTCCCAAAGGCGATCCAAGAGTGACAAAAGCCTGCCAGTAGTATATCGCGCGCAGCTCATGTGTACAGAGTCATTGTGCGTAACGAGATTACCCACGTCTCTCTATGCGTGCCACAGACCCAACTTTATTCAAAATAATATTAAATCTAAGAACTCCAGCAGCTAGACACATTTCAGTTCTAGTGATTTTCCGCCAGGGAAAAACGAAGGAAAAGACCGATTTGCCGCGTGGTTGAACGAACGTCTTGAAACTACTCTGTGACGTGCTCACGACGCGAACCGGAGGCAGAGAGAGGCAGTTCGTAAAATTTCCTCGACATCAATCCACGTGATAGCCCGTTTGGCAGCTCGTCTGAAGAGCAACGCGAGAAAAAGGAACTGAAAAAGGGAGAGACGATCGCTAGGAAAACCATTGAAAAGAGAGCAAAAATCAAGGCAGCCAGAGAGAAAGAGAGAAGAGTCGATCTCGCTGGCTTTGGATGAAAAATAGAAGGCGGAAAAGGACAGCGTTTAATCGATCGATGCAGCTGGCAGGATCGCGCCGCGCAAGAGGCTTTACACGTACACATGCGCACACATGGATGCAGTGGCAGAAAAAGAGAAAGATAACGCGAGATAGTTGAGCGGTTTATTTATCCCCTTTGTTGCGGTTTTATAGGACACGGAGAGTAGAGCCAATCGAGCCGGTCGAGCTTTGGTATTCTTGGCCCGACACCCCCCTATCTCTGATCAACGTCCATTCGGGATTAGGGCAACTATTTACGCAAGGCGTGCAGCGGTCGCGAAGACAGATCGCGCGCAAAAAGCCCTAAGCCGCCAGCCGACTGCCCAGCACCGGCTATAATGTATACCGAGAAAAAAGGTAGATAGAGCAGATCGACGTATCGAGTGGTCGTGTGCCCGAGGCATTAAAGATTCGATGAAAGCAACAAGCCGATCGCGCTGGTATTATATACTCGACGCCTTGTCAATTGCGATCAGCTCGACACCTAATGGAATGGTTGGGTAATCTCGTTATAGACTTTAGCCGCCCGCCCCCCTGTTACATGCTGCAGCTAGACAGCGCGTGCTCGTTTCTGGCGTGTATAATGCTGCGCAGCGTATGCGTATATAGATAGAAACGCGTGGCACGGATGGCCAGATACAGTCGGGAAGAGCGCCATGTCCCGTCTGATAATCGCCAATTCCAAAGCTCGTCTCGCGTCCAGGTTCGCGTTGCAGGTGAAAAACAGAGATTCGGAGAACGCAAGGCAAAAAGCTTACGAGTCCGTCCAGCCAACCGAGGCTATACTCGTTTTGCTTACTGGCAGTATCTGCTTGGCCTTTTCTATTTACCCCTGTACTTGCTACAATGGATTCCGTAGCCGTCGGTGTATACCAGCCTGCGGGCTATCTCTAGCTCTTAGCTACATGTGCATGTACGTACATAGAGATAGCCATAGAAATGAAGAGAGAGAGAAAGAGAAACGTTCATCAGAATCGACAACCTGTAGATACTTTGGCCTTTTCACTCGTCTTATAGAGCTCGATTGGAGTAACGAGCTCGAATCGTTCGACCAACAGAAGGGAAAAAACGACGAGAGGATCAACACCGGACAAGTTGGAACTTGCTACTGCAGGCTAATGTTAAAGCCCAAAAAGGGGCTTTAACCAGCTGCGCTGCCGGCTAGCGGGCCGCAGACGTGACAACTATCTCGAGGATTACCAGCTAGAGAATGGCAGAAGAAAAGAGAGACTAGTGCTAAAGACGACTTATCGGTCATCCGAACGAAATGTTATCCTCTATATAGCTCGCTCTTTTGGAGCGGCTTCCTGACCCCTGCCTCCCAATGGCAATGCCAACTTTACGAATCTCGATCTACTCTCTCTCTCTCTCTCTCTCTCCGATGAAATTGGATTTAATCGATTTTACCCAATGAAATATCTATACTAATATTCTTTTTGGCCATTGCGCTGTAATTCACGAGCCGAAGCTGCGAAGAAAGGACGTTTTCCGAAGCTGCAGGTCAATTTCGAAAGGTGATTAGCGAGCCCGATAATCAGCTTTTTCTCCTATGAATCGTCGCAACGACACTGCACGGTGCCGGTAGCAGCCGCTAGCCTACAGTAATTTATACGATGCTACGCTTTTTCTCATATTGCTCGGCAAACTCGGCAAAATAATTCGTCAAAGTTTTTCCGGGGCCAAAAATGCAAGTAGTTTCCACGCGAGCTAAGAAAAGAATGGCATTTTTACAATTGCCTATACATATATCGGAGAAGCGAAAGGAAGTAATCTGCTGCTGCTGCTGCTACAGCCGCTGCTACTGAATACTCGCTGCGGTGTTCGGATCAAAAGTTTTATTGAAAAGTTGATACTTTATGTAGGTGCGCGCTCGGAACAGTTTTATACTCACTTACTCGAAAGATTCCCCATGTGTCATTGCGAAAGAAATGTTGCAAGTTCCTTTTCTTTGCTTTTGCGATTTATATGATAATAGTAATTCGATAATATTTCGAAAGTTACGATGGGTATTTACGCCTCGGAGCTAGCAAGTCCAAGGAAGCTCGGCCGAATGAGCGCGCGACTATTTTCGAGTATGTGAGCACGAGCTTGGAGCATTTCGTTATTATTACATGTACTACGAGTCGAGAGTCGAGAGCAAGGTGTGCAAGCATTTACGAGGGAAGAAACAAGCGCCACTTTTAACCTGCGGCAAAGTGACACTTTTTCATATGCGCCGTGCTGACACACTCTCAAAGCTTCATTGAAATTCGAATATGGCTCCGGTGTAAAAATGTTGGCCGATAACGTCAGCTGCTGCAAAGGCTGCGGAGCTACCTGCGCATAACTGTATACCTAGATAGGTATATATGCAACGACGAGCTATGCATGCATGTATAATGTATAATGTAGGTGCAGGCCGGCCCGATACCGTAAAGCGACTGGGAAATATGATGGAATTTATTTTTATGAAAAGCCCCGTCCGGGCCACTCTATTTGTATTCGTTAAACGTGTATTTTATACCGGTGCTCCTAAACCGCCGGGGCACTGATAGCTGTGCGCGATAGCTCCTCGTCCCATACATAAGTATCGCGTACGTGTCACCGTCCATGTTATTGACCTATGTTTTTTATTGGCTTCTTAAAGGCCGTACGAATAAAAATTGCCAATTTTCCGTCGTGAAAGAAGCAAATATTATCACTGATTAGCTTGTTCACATTCTTTCGGCTGAAATATTTTAATAAAGCTAGATATTTTTAGCCCGTAGTTTGCGAGGTGTATGAACCAAGCAACATCGCTTCTTTGTTCGTAACAATATTAAATTATTTACCCGGCCGGCGGCTGCTGTTTTTACCATGAAAAATGTAACCGTGATTTTGCTTTCAAGCTACTCTTTACATGTTTTTCATAAAATCCGTCGAGACGAAATTTTCTAAGGCTAGTAATTGAATCATTAAAAAAAATGAAGAAGAACAAGGCGGAGAAGAGATTAAAAAAGGGCGGAAGAGGAGGGAGAAAGGGAGAAAGGGAAAAAGTTCGAAAATAGTCGATAAAGGTTCGGATGGTTAAAAACTGCGAAAAGCGGTTCAGAGCTCGGTCACATTTCTTTTCTGCTATTAGGTTTTCTACCGAAAAAAAGCGAGGATAAATTGTGTCTGTGGTGTGCGTCTTTGTTCTTTCTTCTTCGTTTCTGGTTCGACCGCAGCGCTCATTAAAAAATACTCGCTCAATCTGGCGAGGCAAGCCGAGCGCGGTGGCAGCGGCACGAGCTTCTTTCGTGTATAAGTATAGGTACATCGTGTGACGCGCTCGACTTGGCTTTCTCCTTGGCATTAGTGTGTATTAACGTGCGTGCGCACGCGTGAGCTGCGCTACGTAATGAATTCCTAACCACCCTTTTTTCCGGTCTCTTAGTGCTTTTGTTCTCGTGCCTGACCAACGCGTCGGGCCTCATTGTGCGCGTTAGTTTGCTTCGCAAAGTTTACAGGATTATACCGGCTAGTGCAAGGATACGCGCGCGCGTGTACACATACTCACGCTCAACCTGTATACATTATTAAGTGCTTTCCTGCTCCATAGACTCGGCCGAGCTCGCTTTCTCTATTCATTATACCTTATCCATTTGTTTTTTTTTTGTTTTTGTTTTTTTCACAATATAACCAGAGTTGAGCTTGGTAAAAAAATAAAAGGTACTGTAATTTTTGCCAGAACTCACGTACGTGTAACGAGGTCTGGCGCACGTGCAAGAGCCGATACTCGCAAAAATACATCAAATAATCAAGAGATTTGTTGTACATATAAAAGAAACGTTTTAGAAGAAGAGTAAAATTCAATATCTAGTTGAAATTCTTAAGATAGTGACAATAAATTCAATCGCAAAGCAAACACGACAGTAGCAAAAAAAAGGAAGAAAGTTAGAGAGAATGGGGTGGCTCGATCGTTTCCAATCTCGAGCTGGAACACACAGGAACGTGCTTTTGCGCGCGTGGGCGATGCACACAACACGCTCTCTTTTACTTCTCTTTGCGCGTCTCTCCTCTCCCCATTTCTCTGCCTCTCTCTCTCTCTCTCTCTCTCTCTCTCTCCGTTATCCTTGCGACGATGTATACGTCTATAGCCGAGCTCGTGCAAAAGCACGATTCTAGTCCGAAAAGAAAAATACGCTATACGGAGAAAGAAAATATATCGCAAAGCTATCTCTCTTGGCCTCGTTGTTGCTGCTGGCGCTGCTGCTGGCGCTGCTACTGCGAGTCCGTCGTACGTGAGATCGAGCCATTTTCTCATACTTTATCCGCTTCTTTTCCTCTCCTCGATGGCCAATCGAATAATTGCAATTTACTCGACGCCGAAGCGTGCACGATTATACCGACGAGGTATTTGCGCTTTACGACGGGCGAGAATCCCGATCGAATAAACAAGACAGCTGCAAGTGCGGGCGCAAATCAGCGGCTCGCTCCTTATTTCGACGGCCGAAAGCGCGAAAAACAAAAAGAAAGAAAAAAAGCGCGCGTTAGATAAGGCAGGTTAAACGCGAATCGCCGTGGAAGGGGAGAATGCGCGTGCAACCTCGGCATGCTACAGAGGTTATTAAAACGGCGCGTAGTGCACGTCGAGCTGGAGCCTCGAGCGAAAGGCACGCGACAGTTTTAGCGCGCCGGGCAGAAAAGACAACTCGCAAGCATGTGTACACGTAAGCGCGTTCCTCGCAAAATTGCATTGCCTGGCACGCATTTACCTAGGCTATAGGTAGAGCCGTTGGCGCGTATGCAGGTGCATAGGTGCAGTTAGAGCGAGGCTTTAACGTCGCCCCGTGTAGTGCCCGCTGCGTGCACTGCTCGGCGGCACGTGCTCGCTCGGATATTACGGGCGCGCGCGAAGAGTTGGTCCGTAATTAGATTGCGCCTGCAGATACGTGCGGGCCGCGCACATAACGCGCGCCAGCTCTCCCCCTGCCCGCGACTGCGTTGATGGCCATGATTTGTAGCTTCTTTTCTTATTCGAGCGCTCCTTTTCCTTTTTTCCAAAGTGCCGCGCGCCTCAGCTAAAGACGTGATTAAGCGCCGCGAATTCGCGATGCAACTATTTTTCCACTTGCTTTTCCCTATCGCTATGTCGTACCTAGAGCTATCCTCCGCAAACTTTCGATACCCGCAGTGAGCCAAACTATCTTTTTATCGCGTGCGATGATGTTGCTCGTTTCGTTCTCGTAATCATTCAAAATGTCGTGTATCCAGTGCAAGAAATATGGATCAATAATCAGTCGCGCTAATCATAATGTAGGCAATTCGCAGAGCCAAGTGGACGTGAAATACGGAGGCAAATGCCAAAGTCGCGCTCCCAAACTTCCTGCTCGAGCTCATACCTGCCAAGAAGCAAGAGCTCGGCTGCGTAGCGCGCCCGAAGCCAAGCGGCCGACGAGTATTAGCTCTTGGCTGCACATAAGCAGTAATTAGGAGCTCGCAACGAGCTGTGAGCATTCATCCATTTTCCGATCCTTCTGGCCATGTGCACGAATCTTTGCAGGCTCCCGCGCGAGGGACTCGTTCCTCTTTTGCATCAGCAGCCAGTCTTGATAAACTTTGATAAACTCTCCTCGCTCCTTCCTTACAATTCTCCATCGAATGTTGCTATTCTTTGCTTACGTTATTGTAATCTATCGTCAGTCTCCTACTCTCCTTCGCACACGCGTATAAGCACGAAAACTTCTCTGTACACACAAAAAAACGCACACGTACACATGCACACACACACACACACACACACACACACACACACACACACACACACACACACAAACAGGCGCGGACAGCTCAGTCAAACCTATGTCTATGTCTAGTATATTGTGCTTATTGTGCTGTGCTGGCAAATCGATTTTCCTCGTTCGCATTGAGAGCGAGTTTCGAACTTGTTCAAATACATCCAAGTAAAATATCATGGGGCTTGTCGACCAGCTATATATGAAGTCAAGTTGCTATACAGACCCGTTCGCTGCTGTACAGTAAAGCTTTCGCGCAGCGATGGCTTCTCTCTCTCGGTCTCTCTCTCTCTTTCTCTACTCTTCTCTCTGCGTCATCGTCTCGTGGACGCCAAGTTTAATTCGCTACCGCCGCACTCGATCGATGTTGACCTGCGAAATACCCCGCTCGGATCTCGACATCTTACCATACCTATACGTAGCACCTTATATATATGTGTGTATATACTCGTGATATATAATGAAATAGTTTGATTTCGTCTCCGTTTATTATTATTATTATTATTATGATTATTCGGATGGCTGAAAAATTTATCGATATCTTGGGAAAGCGTAAATACTTTTTTGCTCGCTCCCTTTTCGAGCTAACGCGTCGATTTATGGCGTCTCTTTCGACACTGTTGGAGGGTTATTTCCAAAATCTCCAGTTGCTGCTCTACCCTTACTTACAAGCAATTTATTTCGATTGTCCTCTTTCTCTTTTTGCACTTTCCACTGGTGCTATATGCGCACATTATTTCAAAGTACGTCGATTAATTTGGCAACTGGTGCCGTCATGTCATTACAGGCCGCAAGTCTGCAGCTGACCGCAGCAAATTTTTCCGACAAAAAATAAGAGCTGAAAACTAACTAATATATCGTTGATTATTAAAATGCTAAAGGGGCTCTCGCTAAGAAATACATAGGGTGCATGGGGGCTCGCCAAGTATACGCGCTACATTTAGGCGTTGGCTAATGAAAAAAATAGGTTCGGTGCAGTCGTTGCGGGATAATTGCGTGCGCGCCTACGAGCTGTGTACGGTACGCAGAGGCCGCTCGACTGCGAAGCCAGAAAGGGGGGCCGGATTCTGCCTGGTCCATAAGAGCGCGGCGCTTGCCAAGTGGCGACGAGCTGTAGCCCCGGCTATTGTTCGACCGTATTCCGCCGTGCGCTGCTCGCTGTACACAGGCAGTACTGGCGCTTTACGGACTATAAGGTGTATATACCTCTTTGTTCGAGGCTGCAGCGGCAGAAGCAGCCTCTGCTTCGGCCCAGCTATACTTCGTATACACGTCCTATGCGTCCGAAGCGAAGCCAAGCGCTGCGTATACATGGCCGGGCGGCCGGACACGTAGGGCAAAGTACGTGCTGCTGTTATATAGCCTCGTACTGCACCTTAGCTACGTTCTATACTACTATATACGTATATCATATATCTACTATGTACGCGGCCTATCTGAGCACACACTTGCGGCGCGATAACTTGACGGATAATAACCCTGATGCATCAGCCATTGGACATTCTGTCGTCGTATAACTACTTGACGCACTACATGCCGTATTTCACTCCTTGTCCATATTCCTTCAGCTCTCATTCGCGTATGAAAATTGTACGAGCTTGCATCTAGCGAGTTTGCTTGGAGGGAGATGATAAGTCGACATTTTTTGGGTGAATTAGGCCCACTTACTAGGCGTTTTCACTTTTCTGACACATGACGTTGTGACATTTAGTAACGGCATGTTTCCACCGAGTCGTACATGTGTGAAATAATCCTTCCTCATACAGGAACATGTGCCTGTACTAATCGACCAACCGTTTGTATGTTTCAGTGCCTGTCCAGGAGGTCACGGCGCTGGTCGGTGAACCAGCCTACCTGCCTTGTGATATAACTCCAGCCAAGGAAGGCGATACGGTTCATTTGATCCTCTGGTTTCGCGAGGATCGCAACGGGACATCAGCTTCCATTTATAGGTAATATATCTTTTACTTTTTTATATTTTATTTCTCTTTTTCATTGATTGTTCGATACTCGATGGAACGCTTTATTTAGTCGAATCACACGCGAGGCTAGTTTAACTCTTCGGTTTTCTTTCGGGCAAATATAAGAAAAAAATATCGTCTGCCTTTCTCAAATTTAGCCCACGGCAAATTTGACATTTTGCCATTTATATGGATCAAATGGAGGATGGTTCTTCGTATGAAACAAAAAAAAAGATAAAAGAAACGTATGGTTCATCGAATGAAATGAAATAGATTCTGGTCGCCACCGAAACGAAATGAAGTGCAAATAAAGACCGTGTACTCGCTCGGGCTAGCCTTTATTGCGGAAAATTTCGTGACAGATAGAAACGTACGCGTAAAATCGCTTAACGAACTTTTGAGGAATCGTGCACAAACTTCTCTTGTTGGAATATTTTTTACCTTTCTTGCGCTCGCGTACGTATTTCCACGCGATGAATAATCAGATAGGTAGATTCGTGGTTTCAAATCACATTTTCGCTTATAACATTAGTACTATGTAAACTATCCATGATACTTCCCGCATTCGTACATTTAATTGCATTTTCCAACTCAGTTGTACAACTCCAAAGTCGAAGGAGGAAAAAATGTAACGGCAAAGAGCAAATTTAATCCATTGAAAATATATATTGTATATAATATACGTAGAAAATACATTGTAAACAATGCACTGTTCAATAATGCTCTTTTATAATAGATAATAATAAGGAGACAAAGCTTAGCATTGTCATGAAGCTGCTTCCAAAGTATAAACAATATTCCGTACACATAAACTGAGAAAATAATACTCGCATTGCTCCTTGTATTGCTGCTGCCATCCCTTTTCTTTGCGAAACAATTTCATTGTAAATTAAAATTCTGCGTAATGCGCTGACAAAAGAGCTAGGCAGCCGTTAATACCAGACTTTATTACACATTTTTATCTCGATGTGCGATTCTGTTTCTTTTTTTTGCTTACGATTCGAATAAAAGTCACAATATATGTCGATTGAGACGTCAATTTGCAAGGCAGGAGGCACTTTAAAAAATGAAAACACCAGTTTGATATTTTTATTGCGAAATATAAAATCTAAACCGTTTCGCCAACATTTGCGAGCGTATAAAGCGAAAAAAATCAGCCAACAATAGCATCATCATCATCATCGCGATTAAGCCACAACAGAAGTAGCAGCAGCAGCAGGAGCAACAGCAGCAGCAGAAGCTACAGTAGAGGGTTATAATTTGGCGAAGAGCTTCTCTCTTTCTCCAAAAATACTAACTGCGCGCGCACTTTGGCAATTAACGAACACAATGGGGAAAAAACTATGTCGGCCGGTTGGAAAAATATCGAGTCAGTCTGGCAGTGTTGCTTCGCAGAGCAACAGTAGCAGCATCAGCGCGGTGGCAATGGCAAAAGAAGAAACAGATATAGGCAGAGGGCAACGAGAAACGAGTATATAACATAAGCAAAAAATAAAGAAGCAAAAAAAGAATGAAAAGGAGAAAAAGAGAGAAGTAGAGGGGAGAGGTACTCTGGGAAATCTCGTCCTAGTCGCTAGTCGCTGCTGTTACTGCTGCCTGTTACTGTCGTCGCGGCCTCTTTTCTTTCTCGACTTTTTCTTCGGTAGCTGCACTACACGAGGGGGCGGCGAGAGATGCATGCTGCACTATAGCAGTTTTATCTCAAAAGCTCGCAAGCTTCAAGATCTTACTCTTCTATTCTTTTTTAACTCACCTGAACACGTGTGTGAGTGCGAGTGCATGCGCGTGTGTATTGAACGAGCTGAGCTGCTTTCTTGCGCGCGCGCACGTGTATGTTTTTGCCGAGAAAATAAGAAAAATTGATCCAGAAGGGGTTGGCGATTTTTCGTGCGTGTAAAACCTATGCGCACCATTTATGTAGGTTCGAGTACTCGTAAATTGCAGACAGCTTGTAGTCGCGCATATACGCGCGCACATCGAGTTGGCGACGCTGCTACGCTGACGTCGTATTCTCTCCTTCTTATTAAATTCAAGAATTTATTAAAAAGAAAGCTCGTACTCGTGAGTCTTATTTTCCACGAAATTCAAAAGTCTACGTAAGCATATGGAATAAGTTCAAGCGTAGGCTAAACTAAACAACCATGAAACGACGTTTGAAAAGCAAATAAAATCGAAAAGAAAAGTCCAGCTCGTGCAAAACAAAATTGCAAATTAAAATTGAATGCATTTTCTGATGCAATATGGAGAAAGGGGGAAGGGAGTGTATAATGGACAGAAACTACACTTTGTAACGTCGAAACTACATTCCGTAATGCAGCAGTCGCTATCCGACTTCAATATTTCAGATATACGAGACTTTTCCATTTCCTGCCACAATGTATACGTAGGCGCGTTGAAAAAAGTGACTTTTGCAGAGGCTAAGAAAGCCCAAGTAAGCAAAAAGCTTATATACAGCGTGTGCACTGCTGCGGCAGCCGCATACGTGTATGAAGAAAAAGACATTTATCAGATGTGTATAAGAAGCATAAATAAATAGCTTCGAGCTGAGATGGGGTGAGTGAGGAAGAGGAGGAGGAGGAGGAGGAAAAGGAGAGAGAGAGTAGGGAGCGAGAGAACTGTATACAGCTGACCGCAAGCTATATTTTACTTTTCTACGTTTCTTTTTTCGCTCGCTTTTTCTGCGCTACCGCGAAAAGGTATGAAACAGTAGCCCGAAGGTGCATTGTTTCGAGGTTTATTATATACGTCACTTATCAAACCTGTCTTTCCACGTGTGTTTTCTCTCTTTCTCCTAGGTACTGCATGTACTGCGATCTAGTACGAGAAAAAGAGTTAGATGTGGCCTGAATAGAAAGGAATAGAGAGAGAGAGAGAGAAGCAGCCTAGGTTGTAGTAGTATATTTCTCGTTTCGCCCGCGAGCGACGTCTAGCCCTTCTCTCTTTATTTTTCTTCCTCTACTCGTAGCACCGTCGGCGGCGGCAGCTTACTCCCGCGCGTACACTTTTATCCGGGTCAGCTGCTCTCTACATATAAAGAGGCCCTTCTCTCTCACTCTTTTTTGCCTGCCTACAACGTTTAATCCCACTTCGCCCCCTTTCGCTTTTCATTACTCCATTTATTTTTTTTTTCTTTTGGATTTTTCTTCCTGCCCACGCTACTCCTACCTTTTTCTATGCGAATCTTCTGTAACAAAAAGAAGAAAATCATGTTCTCATATGGCGATATTTATTTTACCAAGCAATGCGTTTTTACTTTCGATTGGCATCTCGCGCTTATATGAGCATATGTAGATCTATACGTGCACTAGTATATATATAGTTAATCGATTAGAGTTGAATAATTTGAAATCTCTACGCGAATTCTCCACTGACCGTTTTCATTTGATTTCTACTCTTGCAGACTTTCTCCCCTCCCCCCTGCTCTCTCTCTCTCTCTCTCTCTCTCTTTCGACTAATAACCACTCGATATGCAAATTGAAATTGTTTCTAGTCAGGAGAGGGGCCATTATTGCTTCAGAAAGCTTGATCGATACGTATGTATGTATAGTTTTGGTCTTCGGGATAGGGTGAAAAGAGAAGAGATACTGTGCGTGTTCTACTATATGTGGCTTTATTGCCTACCTCTTACAGACTAACTTAAAACTAATTAACGAGTAACAGATTAATTAACAATTCCCCCTCTCGCCGCAGCTGAGGCGGCTCGACGGGCAGAGGCGCGCGTGACGCGCGCGGTTGACTGAGGCGCCACATCCACTCCCCCTCCAGTGAGCAAGCTCGGCTGGCTTGCGAATGATACGTGACGAGTGCGCGCTTCAGGCGAATCCGAAGGCTGGTCTCGGTGCTCGATGGAGATCTCTGATGCAGGTTGTCTCTCTGAGAGCTGAGGAGGTGCAGGCGGCGCGGCACAGTCATCTTGTTGCATGTGTGCGGGTTTGAGTTGGTCGGTGGAGACGACCTGGGCTTCGCCGTTGATTTCAATTTCGTACGTCCTCTGGTCTATTCGTTTGACGATACGATGTGGACCCGAATATGGTGGCTCCAATGGCTTGCGTATTCTGTCGATACGTTTAAAGACGTGGGAGCATGCATTCAGCTCCGCGAACACAAATGGCTTCCTGGTAGTGTGGCGCGAAGCTGGCACAGGCTTCAGCGATTTGAATAGTTGTCGTAGGCTCCGTACAAATGTTGATTTGTCGGCGATCGGGGATGATGCCAAAAAGAAATCGCCTGGGATCCTAAGAGTCGTCCCGTACAGCATCTCTGCTGGCGAAGCTTTGAGGTCCTCTTTGTAGCTCGTCCGAAGTCCTAGCATGACGGATGGTAGGGCCTCGGTCCAGGGCTGTGTTGAGCACTTCAGGGCGGCTTTCAGGGTGCGATGGAATCTTTCGATCATCCCGTTGCTCATTGGATGATACGAAGTGGTCCTGACTAGCGAAGTGCCGATCATCTTGGCGAGCTCTGTGAACAGAGTGGACTCGAATTGAGCCCCCCGGTCGGACGTTATGAAAATCGGCGCGCCGTGCGCGCTTATCCATTGGAGCATTGCTTGCGCGACCGTGTTCGCCTGCATGTCTCGCAGAGGTATTGCCATTGGCCATCGAGAGAATCGATCGATGATTGTGAGGCAGTACTGCATTTCATTGACGAGTGGCAGCTTGATCAGGTCGATGTGGATGTGTTCGAACCTGTTGTCCGGCTCTGTGAACCTTCCAAGCGCTGACCTGTTGTGGCGGCTTACTTTTGACAATTGGCAAGCGTTGCAGCATCTGGTCCAGGAGGAGACTTCCTTCCGCACACCTGGCCACACGAAACTCTCAGCGACGGCACGGGCCGTAGCCTTGACGCCTGGGTGCGCAGGTAGGTGTTTGATCTCGTAGGCCGCTCGGCGAAGCCTCGCTGGAAGGTAGGGCCTGACGGATCCGTGTGCGACGTCGCACCAGATCTCGTATCCGTCGAGGACGATTTGCTGCAGATTGAAGCTTGGCTGGGCTTGTGCGTCCGTGAGCTCTTCGTCCTCTTCTTGTGCAGCTGCGATGATCGCTGGCGAGAGTCTGCTAGGCATGGTGATCGTGGCTACTTCCGGCAGTTCTTGAGCTTCTCCTGGTGGGCTTGGCGTCTCGTTGTCGCCGCTGTGAGCTGGCTCTTCTGGCTTGCTGCTGCTGTCATTGCTGTCAGTTGTAGGGCTTACGCGTGACAGAGCGTCGGCGACCACGTTGTCTGAGCCTCGAGAGTGTTTAAGATCGGTGTTGAAACGACTTATGTACTCAAAGCTTCGGACTTGCCGAGGTGAAGCTTTGTCGGATCGCTGCTTTGCTGCGTAGATGAGCGGCTTATGATCCGTATATGTCGTGAATTTGCGTCCTTCCAAAATTCGCTCAAAATATTTTATGGCCGCACTGATTGCCAGAAGTTCTCGGTCGTACGTGCTGTATCGACGCTGAGTGGAGTCCAGCTTTTTCGAAAAAAAACCTAGAGGTTGCCAAATGCCATCAGCATCCTGCTGTTCGAGAGCTGCGCCGATCGCTTCGTCCGATGCGTCCGTACGAAGCGCCAACGGTGCATTGGGACGCAAGAATGTCGTGCAGGCGGCTTTGACGATGGATTCCTTGCATTTGTCAAATGCTTCATTCGCTGCTGAGGTCCATTTGAGCTTGGATCTCTTGTTCTTCAGGCCTTTGAGCAGCTCGTGCAAAGGAGCTTGAATTTTCGCTGCGCTTGGCATGCATTGGCGATAATAATTCAGCATACCGAGAAATCGGCGAAGTTCGGTGGCGTCCGTCGGCTTGGCGTACTTCTCGATTGCTTGAATTTTTGCGTCGGGTGGTGAAAAACCATCGGGTGTCACCTGGAATCCGAGGTATAGAACTTCTCGCCTGCCAAAGGTGCACTTCTGTTCGTTCAACTTCAAATTTGCCTCTCTGAGCGTGGTGAAAAGCTGCCGCAGGTGTGCGAGATGTTCTTCGTGCGACGATGACGCGACGAAAATATCGTCGATGTATGCCTTGGCGAACGGTAAGTTTCGCAAGATGTGGTTCATCGTGCGTTGCATGGATTGCGCAGAATTTCTCAGGCCGAGCGAAGTTCCGAGAAATTCGAATAGGCCGAAGGGAGTCGTAACGGCAGTCTTTTCAATGTCCTCTTCGGCGACTGGGATTTGATAGAACGCTTTTTGGAGGTCCACAGTTGAGAAGACGTTACCGGGACTCTCTTGTAGCAGATCTTCTATTATCGGAAGCGGGTACATGTCTGGCACAGTACATGCGTTTAATCGCCGATAATCGCCTGTCACACGCCAGGTTGAATTGCTTTTGGGCACCAGGTGTAGCGGGCTTGCCCATTGGCTGTTTGATGGCCTAATTATGCCTTTTTTTAGCAGGTCGTCGAAAGCTTCTTTGGCTGCGGCGAGGCGTTCGCCTGTGAGTCGGCGCGGACGCTCGGCAACTGGCGGGCCGGAAGTGACGATGCTGTGCTTGACTGGAAGATTTTGGATTTTAACTGGGCTGCTTGAGGGTTCAAACAGGTCAGCGAATTCTTTCAGCAGTGCTTCGTATCGATGAGCGATTGAGTTTTCGCTAGCAGGCTGCAGGGCTGAAACAGAGTGTACGTGTGCGTCCTTCCAGGTTCCTTTGGCGGAGATGCCGGTCAGTGGGTCGACCAGGCACTGGTTCTTGCAGTCCAGAAGTAAACCAAAATAAGCGAGAAAGTCGGCTCCAAGGATCGCAAGCGGCACGTCAGCAATAATAAAGTCCCATGGCAGGTCTCTCCGTAAGCCAATGTTTATTATTGTGCTTGAGTCACCGTACGTAGAAATTGGCGCGTGATTTGCCGCGTACAGTGTCAACGGCTGAATTGTGAGAGGCTTCTTAGCTGATGACTTCGGCAAGAGAGAGACTGTGGAACCTGAGTCGACGAGGAAGAGTAACTTACTGCGCGTATCGCGTATATGCAGGCGTGAATCTGCGCCCGGGCGTCCTGGTGCCTGTGTCCGAGGAGGGCTTAATTGTTTTTTTGCACGAGCGGTGGGTCGAACGGGCACGGCAGGGTACAGCGTTCGGCATCTTTGCCATGCTTCCGGTGGTACCAGCAAATTTTGGGTGTGTCAGGTGACCTGGAGCGTCCGCGGTGTTGGCTGCCGTCTCTGCGACGACCTGACGAGCGGCCTCGCTGCTGCGAATTCCTTCTGTTTGAGTAGGATAGCTGCGCGACGACTTGTGCCATCTGTGCTTCGAGGGCGGCGAGTCTCTGCGCGATCATATGCGAATCCGCTGGTTCTTGCTGGCTCGTCCTCGAGACGGCCATCACTGAGCCTCCGGTTTCCACCAGCTTGTCTGCCGCTTCAGTCAGCTCGTCCATCGAGGCCGTCTTGAGGATGCTCAAGAACATCGACGCGGATTGCGGCAACAAGTCGAGCCACTTGACTTTCAGCGCGTCTTCTTTCAGTTTGTCGCCGGCGAGAGATTTCATCCGTCGCCACAGCGCCGACGGTTTATCGCTGCCGAGCGAGAGACTCGTTAGAAGCTGGTGGAGCTGTTTCTCGGTCGAATCCGTTGTGCGATTTAAAATCGCGTCCTTGAGCGTCTTGTACTTGATCTCGTCGGCCGGTGGTGGGTCGATCACATCCATGAGTTCGACGGCCGTGGTTTGGTCAAGCGCCCCGACAACGTAGTTGAATTTCGAATCATCGGCCGTTATGCTGTTGGCAGACATGAGACATTCGGCCTGCGTAAACCACGCTTTCGGAGCTGTGCGCCAAAAACGCGGGAGCTCGAATTTCGTCGTCGTCATTGTGTGTGTGTCGAGAGCGTCGTCTTTGTTTTCAAGAGAAGATGTTAATTCGACAATGTTTTTGTTTTCGAGAGACGCCGATGTTTCAACGGTCCGTTTGTCGCCTTCGATTACTTCCTTCTCCGTGATGGTTTTTTCGAACTCTCCGTCGCTCGTCGAGGAATCGGCCGAATCATGCGGGGATTCGTACGGCGAAACGTCCTTGTCGTTAGCTGGGTTATCAGCGTTTTTTTTCTTAGTTGCGCTCGCAAGCTCCTCGGCGCTCTTCTGGAACGATTGACCCGGGATCCCTTGAAGGCGGGCAGATTGTCTCTGTTGCTCGTCGTTGGGCGTATTGAGTCCTCGTCCTATTCCGGCAAACTTGCGAGCTTCGCTCATGCCGAGAGTGGCAACAGTCGAAAATTTTTCTTGGGCGTTGGAATTTCCGACCGATTTTTCACGAGGTTGTCACCACTTTGGTCTTCGGGATAGGGTGAAAAGAGAAGAGATACTGTGCGTGTTCTACTAT
>CACVKI010145146.1:0-15204 GCA_902732785.1 Trichogramma evanescens | reverse complement strand
AAATCTCTGTGAGAAAAGTTATTTTGAAAAATCGAATGAAAAAAGTATAAAGTCTTAAAATATAATTGATTATGTAAAGAATCGTCACGAAAAGTCCCGGTTATTTCGCTGACAGAATTTACAGTCGAAGTGCAAAAAACATAATACGAATCAGCATGGCAGAAAGCAATTGACCCAATGATACGTCAATACGAGAATCGGCTCAATTGAAAAGATAATTACCGAAAAGCAAGCGCACGTAATCCAGTAATACCGTCCGTTTATTGGTAACGGTTTATACCGAAAGATGGTGCCATATGTCTCGAAGTGTTGAATCTACGTATACCGGTGGCGTAAACTCTGGAATTTTTTCGAAGTTGTAATCATCGGAAGTAAAGCTCGTAAAATACCCAAATTGTTCCTCAATAAAAAAGTTTCAACATTTTCAATAAAAAATTCCGCATCGCAAGCTCGATCCCTAACAATTTTCGTTTATTATTACGAGGGTTCACACTCATGGCTTGCAAACGTAGTTTTCACAAATATAGTTGTTGTCGTTATTTTTATGCATAATCAATGCTTTATTCGAAATTCCATTATGAATTCTTAAAATACCCTTTTAATCCGAGAGTAAACATTACTTTTTCCATTTAGAAAACTCTTTTTTAAGTTTTAATAAACTCTCCGAGGACAATGGGAACATCGTAATTATGTCCTTAAAAAACGGCAGCAACGGCAGCTCGGAGCTGCACAGACACGCAGAGGTGAAAGTTGATCGACAACAGTAGCTCGACTCGTCCTGCTTTCGATCTGTCGTCGTCAATGGAAGAGCCACGAAACGATCCAGATCCGAGGTCGAGCTGGAGCGCGACAGCTGCTCCCGCTGCTCTTTCAAGCCCGAGAGGAACCTGAAAATTTAGACATTACACGCACTCGCTCGAGTTTTGGAGACAACCAAGTATTTGAAACAACACGCGCGCAGACAAGTTTAAATGCGATATCCGAGGCTTCCGAGAACGCGATAGTGCAAATCTATAATACAACGACGCTTTTTGCAGCCGAGAAGGCCGCGCTACTCCTGTCTTCGAGCTTGAACTTTACCCGATGACCGTTGCCGCTGTTCTTGATCTGGGCCTCGCGTGCGTATTGGATCGATCGGTACAAGATTGGTACAAAACTTTCTAAAGAGCGATGCGCGATGATGTATTATTATTTTATAATAAAAAATACAGATACAGTAAAAGTCACGCGTGAAAAGATATTCGCGCCCGATACAGGTCCAAGAATACACACGGGGGAAGAATTAAAAAAAAAATCGACATTACATTGTGCGCGGAGATAACGATCGATATAGGCGCGAATAAAAATCGCGGGCATCTCACCGCGTATAGGACCTTCCAGACACATGCAGTCTACCTGCTTTTTAGTTGTTTAACTTTTCTTCGAATACTACTCGCTAGTTATTGCAATCCCTTCGCTGTGCAACCGTTCAGCGTTAGAGAAAAAAAAAATAACCAAGGCAAGCGAGTAATTTTGAGCTTTCAGTCACCCGTAGTAACGATTGCCAGCAATCTCTTGTAAATGAAAAAAAAGGAAATTCTGAATTGATCCGAATCGTGGGCGAGCTTGCGGGAGCTTTCTTTGCGACTCGAAACCTTTTAATTCAGCTATGCAATCTATATAGGCGACGCAATGAGAAATGAAAAAAAAAGAAGAAACCACGTCCGAGATAGAAGTGGGTGCGCATCTAAGAGCTATTCAGCATGATTGTCCCTCCGCATTGTAAGCAATGAAGCCGACTGTACATTAAGCTGCTGCCAGCCTCTCGTACATAACGTTTGACTCGTGCTCGCTCCTACACAGAGAGACTTTCCGTGTATGCTACGTTCCTGCGCGAGTGTGCTGCGCACGAAACACGAGAATATGCTGTTCTCTGGCAACTTGAGTATAGCGTACTCTTAAAGCATCACAGCTCGATCCAAACAAGCGTATCGCGCGCTCACGACTGCGGCGCTGCTGATTCACTCGAAACAAGAGTGCGGTTGCGTACAAATAGTTGAGCTCCACGCGTGTTTATATATCGTTATTATTTGTAGACTTGATCAAAGTCGAACATAGTGTTTAAATTATTGATTATTTGTTTACAACTTCGAAGCAAGTATGGAAAGTTTTTTTGAGATCTCGGTCGTAAAGGACTTCAAGCATCTTTTCACCGCCGGTAAGTGCCTATAATAAATTTAGGTTATGCTATCCGTGAATTTTGAAGCTATATCTGCTTATTTTCTATTTTAGCTCATATAAATGATGAGGATTTTTTTAATCTAAATTTATTGAACATTTCTGAAATTTTAAATAACGATATGTCGGCTGTGTCTCGTTTTTTACCAGTATTTAACACTGAAAAAACTAACACAGAAACTTTAAATGCTGCCTTGAGATCTTGCGAGTTAGTAATCAATCAATCATTCATTGAAGATATAGAAAATTGCCCTATTATAACTGAAGACGAAAATGTTACGGTAGATGATGATCCCTCTGAATTAGAGCAGAGGGATATATCTGTACACGATGCAATTCCAGGTGCTAGTTTTTTTTATTAATAAATTTACACTTAAACTCTTATAATTTATTAGACCGGCTTTCAGCAATAATTTTTTTCTAATTCCATGTTGTTTCTACATATTTCAATTTTCAGATAATTTTGCTTTTATTGAGAACTCCTTATATTTTAAGTTAATGGATGATTTAGAAGGTAAAATAATTTTAGGCACATATAAAAATGCAAAATTATTATTACACAGGAGGTTGAAAAAATTCATTGTTAGGTTTTTAATCATAGAAAACTTAGCAACCCTCAAGTAAGTTATCAACTGTGATTGAATAGGCAGTTCATCAATGTGTAGAGTAGTTTTTCAAAGTATTTATTCTATGTTGTTTGATAACAGTATAAAGAAGAGGTAAAATTTGTTTAATCTATAAGTCTCAAAGTTATAAAAAAACTATGCGTATTCATTTCCCATATAAATGTATGTTTCAAAAGATAATTCAACTATATTTTAGCTGATAACGCATGAGAAAATCCATATGTAAGTGAATATAAATAAATATGTTTTAATAATGAATCTTTGTGAATAAACATGAAAATGAAGTCTCATATGCGTCCACAGCATGCTGATGAGAAAATGATTCAAGGTACAGCTTTACCGTGTTACAATTTGTAGTATTAGTTTGAACAGGTATACATTGTGCGAGTCAAAAAGTATCTGTGCGTACTCATTTACTTTTTACTCATATTTAATTGGAATGAAACTAGCTTTGTGAGCACTTTATTTAAAGTTCTTTCAGTAAGTTTAATTATTAAGATATTTATTTATTTTTACTTATTTACTCATTTATTTTCACATAAAGATCTTCACATAATTACTTAATTTTTTATTAGATATTTACTTGCACATGGATTTCTCATGTGCCTTCAGCTAAAAATGAGTAAAATTATATTTCTTAACATGGATTTACATGAGAAATTAGTACACTTGGATTTCTTATGACTCATAGACTTACAAGCCTACATTGAACAAATGTAACTGGTATTTTAACATTACAAAATAGCTTTGTGAATTATTCATAGTAGACTGATCAGGATACTTGAAAAAATATTTTGTTTCATTCAGACCTCTACAAAGGTGTTATAAAGATGAAAAACATTTTGAAAAATCCATGGCAAAATGTTCATCATGTCAATTAAAATACAAATATATGGTTCCCTTAATTTGTTGAATAATCAACTATAAGTGTATTTCTTGATTTCTGCTAATCTCGCTTGTTATCAAACTTCAAAAATTTTTTTTATTCAAAATATTTTCTGTCTAGTTACCAATTATGCTTATTCAAATTTGCGTTTTCTTTTTGCCTTTGTTTTAACTATTAGTTGCAAGGAAAATACTAAGATATTACAATGAAAAAATTTTTCTAGCTCTGATGTGATTTAATCATGCAAAAATAATTTTATATTTTACAACTAGACATTTTTTTACATAATAACCTCATGTAGATTTGCGGAAGTGACAATTCAATTGCAAGAACTATTTCCTACTATTTTATGTGACGATTGGTTTCAAGCACATCGCACCAACGCCTGTGGCCAAGATGTAACGGCTTCTGGATGTTTAGTCAACTATTATTAGTTTTATAGGCAAAATTTAATTAGAGCTGGTATTATTAAAGGCCGATCTGTACAATCAAATGCGACAGTCAAAGGATATGATAGTAAGCAAATAGTATGCATATTATTTTATTTATAAACAACTAACAATGTTATTAATTTTTTCAATTGCAGTTAGTACTGACTCGAGGCTTTTACCACTGACGGACAAAAATCGATCATTATATTCCATGCACCAAGTTTCGACTGTCTGGAATGATACACTTGATGAAAAACTGGAAAAACTCGTTAATAAAACAAATAAAAAAATAAAACTCTGCTTTCTAACGTATTGGAACACATTTGAATGTTTGCGTTCATCATCTTACGGTCTTGATTTGGTAACTATTTCTTAACTAATTAATTTGTAAAATATAAAATGAATTTAATAATAAATAAAATAAAATTTCTAGATGAAGAATGATTGTTTGGCCATCATAAATCGATTAAGCCAGGAAAAGTCGATTTTACCAAGCGTGGCAGAAAATTTTCCCTTCATTTTCGTTAATCGCTGGAACAATTTAGCTCCATTAATTTTGAAAAAAGTAAAAAATTCAAAAATAGATTCATTAAAAGAGTTTCGCCAGGAAAATGCACATTGCGTAGATCACAGTAATTTCTTGCATATTCGTCATTTGATTTTTATTTAGTTTCTCATATAGCTTTAATATTTAATATTACGTTTCAGTTCCTGATAACCTACACGCTTTAATTTATGTCGCACATCATGTGACAAAATCACACTCCGTAAGAACCAAGAACCAAGGTACATTTACATTTGATAAAAAAGAATGTATTGAACATTTTATCAAATTTATTGAGGTAATTCTAAATGTTGATATTTGTATGCTAATCATTAATTTTTTCTAATCTATTATTTTTATTTTTTTAGGATGAATCACTCGTAGATCCGTATATTAAGAAATTAGCCAAAAAGTTTTTAAATCTTGGCTTACAAGTGTGCCCATACATTATTTTCTGTGGAGAACCACACAATATTACTAAAAGATACGTCGTTGTGGTGGAAAAGAAGTACGAAATCGATAGTTTAATCCCTAGTCCATCGATTGAAGCAGTTAAGGTCTGTCTTAATATATGTGTTGCTTTCCATGCTTGGCAAGAAACCTGTCCCCATATTTGGCTTTATTTATTGGAGCACGTTTACTCTATACGGCCGGATATATCACATGTGTTTCCGAACGTAAAATCATCTAGAGCTGCGGGAAATTTTATTACTAAAATTGACCCTAAATTTAGTACTTTAGGTAATTTCCTTTATGACTTATAAAGCGTTGACAAAGCGTATTAATGTTGAATTGTAATTAAGCTTATGATTTTTGTTTTTTTTAGAAGCACAACAATTATCAGAATCACCAGAATTACCAGAATTAACAGAATTAACAGAAGCAGCAAATATAGATGTTTAGTGTCGTCTTCACTAATTCTTAGATCAGTAGCTAATATTTTCATATTCATTTTTAATCAAAGTCTTAAAGGATCAATCAAAAAAATGGATTACATGAATATTTTCAATTTCATTTTGTCATTTGTCATCGTGCTGTATGCCGAACCTTCATTTTCTCGAAAAGTTGTTCACATGGTAACTGAGTTTTTGATTGATTTTGTGACTAAAAAATTCTGTCCGTCTTTAGAAAAATCAATATGCGAAATTATTGATAAGTCGGCTAGTAAGAATGAAATGAAAACTAGAATTTGCGAATGTTTCTTGTTACATACGAATGTTTTTGATAATTTTCGTACCGAAAAAAACCGTTTCGATTTGCTCAAAAGTAAAGGTTTTAAAGAACCAGATGATTTCAAAATTAGAAACACTTTCACCGAAATAATTAAAGATAACAAAACTATTTTTCTAGATACACCGGTTTTAGGATACTTTATACCACTAGGCCACACTTTGCAATGTTTATTTGAGATTCCTAATTTCGCGAAAGAAATTATAAATTACTAGAGTTTAGGGGCGCGCTACGCGCGCATAGAGCTTTGTAGTCAGTTTTCCATTGAACATAACAGTATAAACGTATATATAACTGTACTAAGATGGCTAATGAATAATATTATTAATAAATTTTTATACTTAATTTTTATACATTGATAAGAAGCTTACAATATATGAATTTGAAGTGATTTTAGTAGATCAAATCAATTATTTGCTTTTTATTGATATATATTCATATCAAATTAAATGTCAAGTTTATATGTATTCGAGTAGAAAAACATGAGAGTTTCATGCTAAACTTATCAAAGTTGTATTCCTTTCATAATCGCGTTTATTGTCATTTTCTTGATACAGGTTTCGAACAAAGGTTTAACCAATATTTATGAAACTTTCAAGAAAAGTTCCAGCTCTGAAGATACAGGCTAAAAACCCTTATTTCTGTGCCCAGGGCATAACCTTCAATGTCTCTATTACTGGACATTTGATTACATGATTTATGCTTGTAGCACATAAAGAATTTTTAGGTACTTATTATGTACATTCTTTCATGAAATTAAAGTTAACTCGTTCCCGAAAGTTCTTAAAGTTTTACGTGACGAAACGAACCGTTTTAGCTATAGATTAAGATTAAGTTGTAATGACTTATAAATTCAGTTGAATGATGAAATAAATAAATTAAAAGTTTAATTATATTAACCAAAATAATCCTAGGAAACGACGTGGTTCTCAGGTCACCGAATATAGATTAGGTTTTAGCTGTATGATTCAAGATTAAACTTAAAGCTTAATTTAATTATCCAAAAAAACCCAAGTAACCCATATTACCCAAATAACCCAAGAGACCCAGGAATGATTTAGTGGCCTCTCAGTAAACCGTTGAAATTGTAAATTTTCTTCGTGTTAATGTTTTCATGAATAAATATAAATTATTTTGATTAAATTATTTATGTTTTATTAGATTATTAGTAATAACCGAAGAAACGAATTGGTTCTCAGGTAACCGAAGAGAGATTAGGTTTTAGCTGTATACTTGCAAGATTAAACTTAAAGTTTAATTTAATTACCCAAAATAATCCAAGAAGTGGGTAGCTTTCCTAGTAACCCCAGTAACCCCAAGTAACCCAAATAACCCAAGTAACCCAGAAATGATTTAGTCGCCTCTTAGAGAACCGTTGAAACTGTAGTTTTTCTTCCTGTTAATGTTTTTATGAATTAATTAAAAGTTTTATTAGATTATAAGTAATAACCGAAGAAACGACTTAATTCTCAGGTAACCGAAGAGAGATTAGGTTTTAGCTGTATGCTTGCAAGATTAAACTTAAAGTTTAATTTAATTACCCAAAATAACCCAAGAAGTGGGTAGCTTCCCTAGTAACCCCAGTAAACCATACAACCCAAATAACCCAAATAACCCAGAAATGATTTAGTCGCCTCTTAGAGAACCGTTGAAACTGTAGTTTTTCTTCCTGTTAATGTTTTTATGATTTAATTAAAAGTTTTATTAGATTATTAGTAATAACCGAAGAAACGACTTAATTCTCAGGTAACCGAAGAGAGATTAGGTTTTAGCTGTATGCTTGCAAGATTAAACTTAAAATTTAATTTAATTATCCAGAATAACCCGAGAAGTGTGTAGCTTACCAAGTAACCCAAGTAAACCATATAACCCAAATAACCCAAGTGACCCAGGAATGATTTAGTGGCCTCTCAGTAAAACGTTGAAATTGTAAATTTTCTTCGTGTTTATGTTTTCATGAATAAATATAAATTATTTTGATTAAATTATTTATGATATTTATGATATATTGATTAAATTATTTATGTTTTATTAGATTATTAGTAGTAACCGAAGAAATGACTTGGTTCTCAGGTAACCGAAGATAAATTAGGTTTAGCTGTATGATTTCAAGATTAAACTTAAAGTTTAATTTAATAATCCAAAATAACCCTAGAAGTTGGTAGCTTCCCAAGTAACCCAAGAATAATTTGGTTGCATCTCAGTGAACCATTGAATCTGTAGTTTTTGGTGAATAAATTTTTCGTGTTTGTTAACTCAAGTAACCACAAGTAACCCAAGTAACTGCAAGTAGCCCAAGTAACTTATGTAACTCAAGTAAACTACGTAATTTATGTAAGTTTTGTAATATAAAATTTATTTGGTATCATGAAGTTATAAAGTTCGATTTAGTTCCACGTTCTACGTAAAGTTTATAAAGTTTATTTGACATGAAAATTATGAAAAAAGTTCTTTATAAACGTCATTTTTGACTTGATACTCATCTCTAACATGATTCCCAAGGTAGATTTTCAACGAATCCCATGAACGAACTCTGGACATTGCTACATATAATTGCCCATGACTAAAGACGTCTCTTCTTAAATCAATAACTACTCTGTTAAAAGTTTGTCCTTGCGATTTATTGATCGTCATTGCAAAAGCTAATTTTACAGGAAATTGTCTTCTTTTAAAAGTAAACGGATAGTCATTTTCAGAATATAACGTTATTCGATTAAGAAAAACAATTTCATTTGTTTTTTCTCCAGTTAATATTTTACATTTCAATAAGTGGTGTGAAAAATCGATTATTCTTAATCTCGTACCGTTACACAAGCCTTCATGTATGCTTATATTCCTGGTGAGTATCACAATACAATTTTTTCTTAGACGTAATTTGTACGGTGGTAAACTTGATGGATTTAATGTATTTAAATACTCTGGTAATAGTACTTCGTCTAATTCACCGTTGTTGCAATTTTTAGTACTATCAATACCTGTTGTGAGGGATTTTGGTGGGTGATTGAAATAAATGAAGTTTTAATACCATCAATTAACATAGAAATCAGTATTGAAAATATATTGTATGAATTCCAATAAATCAAATACAAGGTGCTCGGGGCGCCACTGCATGTAGAGCATGCAGACTCTCGATTTCGAATTCAGGGCGCGAGTTCCAATAATTAACTAACAATGAGAATACCCGATTCGCGATACGCGATAGCTCGATAGTGTGTAAGGTGTGTGTGTGTGTCGTGTACTTAAACTTAGCGTTGGCCGGCCTCTTCAGCGTCGTCGCCTCCGTTGACCCTCTCGTAGTGGCTTGGAGTTGCCGTGGCAATGGCGGCAGGTGGCACTCCTGGGCAGCTTCTCCAGGACCAGGTTGACTTGGCACTAATCACCACTGAAGTCACGATGCGTCGGATGATCTTAACGAGTTGGGATCACTCCGACGAGAGAAAGAATTATCGATTGTTCACGGGAAGTCTCGGACGTGCGAATGTCGGCTTCTCGAATTGTGTTGTCGAGATCGATTGCCGGCGTCTCAACGACGAATCGCGATTTTGCACTCCGAAGACTTTACGATTTCCCGAACCGATGTTCACTAGTCGAGCGTGAAACAGAGAGTCCTTTCGGTCGTCGACCGTCTCTTCAATGCTATCGGTGATCGCACGCGCAAGCGTAGTGAGTAGCTGTCGACAAGCTCCGATTTTGCCAATATCGATCGAGCTTCGCTGATGCGTTGAGCTTGTCGTCTGCATTCCTAGCTGCGCGTGTCTCGTGCCTGTGTTGCCGTTGTCGATGCTGGCTTGCCGCTGCCTCTTCTCGTCTTCGTGTGTGTATGTGTTAGTGTGAGTATGTGTGTTTGTGTGTGTCTGTCACGCGTGTTCGAGCCGATGCGTGAGTGTGTGCGTTCGATGTGTGGCGCGAGTCGAATCTCCCGTCACACTGTATAAATATGTTCAGTAGACTCATCCAGTAAATCAGTGACTTGTTGATTTGATTCATCGACATCAATATTTCGTGCAGCTAATATAACACATTGACTCATTTCTTCAAATTTTTTTTCCGATATGAGAGTACCGAAAAGATCTTGCACGAAATCGATACCTTGTTCAACAACACATTCTCGAGGAAGAATTATATTATCGTTTGCGTCGTTTATGAGGCCATCGCCAACTGATAATAGAAATTTTGCGAAATCGATTTCATTTGGCAAAACTCTCATATTTGTATTAAGATTATATTTTATAAATCTATCCCAAGTATCACTGAATTTAATGGATAAATTTAAAGTTTCAGTTCGAGTTCCATTGATTTTAATTGGCAAAAGCTGCCTAAAATCTCCTCCTAAAATGATAATTTTACCACCGAATGGTAAATCATTATTCATAATACTTTTCAATGTTCTATTGACAGTTTCCAAAGCGTACCTTGGTGCCATTGGTGCTTCATCCCAAATAAATACTTGAGTATCTCTTAAAAAAATCCCTTGGTTTGATTGTGCTTTTATGCTAGATGATGAATCATTAAATAATGGAACGGGTAGACCGAACGTTTTATGCACAGTTTTACCATTAGGAAGTAAAAGTGCTGCTATACCAGTAAAAGCCATCGAACATACATTGATGCCTTTTGATGTTAACAATTTATAAATGGTTGTATAGATAAACGTTTTTCCAGATCCTCCCGGTCCATTTATGTAAAAACATTTTTCTCCGTCATAATTGGATTGCGTAGCATTAATTACGGTATCGACAATTTTTTTTTGTTCTTCATTTAACAACATATATTGTCTTTGGCCAGATTCTGCCATTTCCGTTAGTGAGACATCATTATTATTTATTTGTACAAAATCAATTTCTGTTTGTTGTTCCATTGACGGAAAATTAGATAAACTGTATCCTTCAAAGATTAATAATTCATTTATATGTGAATACGCTAATTTTTGACTAATTTCATTACTGTACGATCGGGCATAATCTTCAGACATAGCAACTTTGAATGTATTCCACAATTCTTCCGGACGTACGGGTTAGCAGTGTATTAAGATACGTACAAACAATAATCGTAATCTGTAAGGCATCATCCATAAAGTTGCTTCTGCCATTGCCCTGGACCACTCTTCGTCATCTTCAATAAGACCCATTGCCAAGCAAGCTGCCGTAAATGAGGGTTGTAAAATACCATCGACGGTTCTAAGAAATTCAAAAGATGTAGCTCCTTTTACGTGCAATAATAATAATCTCAAGTGAAATAGTTCAGATTGTGTTGGACTAACTGCATACATTCGGCCAAGTGTATTATAATTTTTTTTTCGTAAAGACCACCTAGTAATAGAAGTAGTCGTTTTATCTTTTTTGTGCGTATATAATGTAGGAATATCTTTATAAAAATATTGTCGAGCATTCGTATCTTCAGCATTCAATTTAAAATAATCGATCAACGTACTGCTAGCATGTTCTAAATCAGTAGAAGTTTCAGCATCATCATTTATTATCACACATTGTTGATTTGGTAGGTGAACCGCTAATCGACAAATAGAATGGCTTTTGCTATCTAAAGGTTTACTTAATATTCGATAACACAATTCGACTGGGCCTACATATCGCGTATCAAGAAAATTTTTAATTTCATCGTGGTCGAGAATTCTTTGATCAGGATGCTCCTCAATTGTTACATTTGCAGCGTCGTGCCCTTTGTAAACATATTTGTATATATACTTGACCGATCGAATGCTTGTAACAATTTCAACGTTCATATGGCAATTAAACATTTGTATTAATTTAGGACAGTAAGGTACAACCCAACGATTATCAACTTTTTTCTCGTTTATCATTGCGTGAGTACTATCTCGTCTACGATAATTAGGATAGCCGTTCTCGTCCATTTTCGTTTCATCATTAAATTTTTTGGGGAATTTCTTAGTGCATTTGCCATCTTTCATACACCAGTCGGCGCATGGTCCGTGAATCATATTTTTGGTAACGATTTCAAACAATTTAGGATTAGATGTTTGATCAGGAATTTCGGCTGATATAAATTCATCAACAGTTTCGGGCAAAATGATCTTATAACCAGGTTTAAGAGTTATTAATAGATGCATATGCGGTAGACCTCTTTTTTGGAATTCAATTACGTACACGTACGCTGCAACTTGTCCAAAAAAATTACGTTTGTAAATGAGGTCAATCAACCGATCTTTTTTTAAATGAAATACTCTCGCAACGATATCAGGCCTATCACTGGCGGTCTGATGAGGTAAGAGATTTTCTTCTATCTCTTTCCACTTTGGATTGCAGGTCATAGTAAGGAAAATATCCGGTTTACCTTTTGCATTGACCAAGGCCATTGCATCCTGATACTTTTGTGCCATGTTCCGAGGAGATCCGATAAATGACGAAGGGAGAATTATAGTTTTACCCACTTGTCCATTAATAGCACGAGCAGCGTTTTTCATGTAATCTTGAAGTCCTTGGTAAGTATCGGCTTTTAGTCACTTTTGATTATCTTTACAATATTGTATTCGATCTTTTTCGATTTTTACATACGAATCTACTACAAATTGTTGAAATAATCTACGACCCAATAAAATAGGATTGAATTCATTCATTCGGATCGCGATTTTGTGTTTCGTGTAAGCCAGTCGCGTAACTCTTTTTTCATTGTCTGTACGTATTATATTTCTATGCCAGCCTCGGGTGCCGTATGGATAAAACAATGGATATATCCAAGGCTCTACATTAGGATCCATTGTACTAACGCACTGTAATGTTTTAGTTCTTTTATTTCTAATAGTAACGTACGATTCAGGAATCTCACCATCAGCCGTGGTTGAAAACACTGCTGCAACTTCATTTGTACGTTGGAAATTATATCTTCGTTCATCTACTCCTGGTTTTAAAGTAAACAGTAAATTTAACTCTGGTTCGGCAGTATTATTTAATTCCATCTGATCATTTAATTCTTGCTTCATCATCGCAAAAGATTGCGCAAAAACATTGTTTTCTCGAATAATTGTATCGAGTATTACGCTAAGTTCATAATCGGAATTAGAGTTATTATGCATTCTAAAATCAATAGCTTCACGTTGATCGATGAAAAAAAGTTGTCCAAATGATGGATTTTCGTTTTCAGTCGCGTACAAAGCTGTGTTGATTTGATAATATATCTGTCCTTGAATTTTAAAGCAATATGGTGCTCGACGAAATGATTGAAAAGTTATCAAATTAGCATTGAAAGATGCGAAAGATAGTGAATTATTATAAGAGCGTATATGGTCGAAAAAGTTACTCGATTTAGTATGATTACCATTGAACAGGTCACGTAGTTCAGGTGGAAACTCTGGAGTAGGTTCCAACCTGACCCCTCCATGAGAACAACAATCGTTAAAAGAAAGCCCTTTATTTGAAACTTTTTCGTTTTCAAAATGTTTGGCATTGCAATGCATACACAGAGTATCCATTTTACCCAGATAATCTTCCGGTATGGGCGCATTTCTACGTTTTTCAATGGCAGCAATTCGTGCAGCTTGCCGTCTACGCCTTTGATTTTCTGCGTTTCGCACACGCCTTGCAGCTAAAAGTGCTTGCTCCTCCTCGAGAGTTCTTACAACTCTACTTCGACCCATATCAAACAATGAGGATTAGACACTAAAGCCCTAGATTAAAATTTGATAATTTATGGGTATCTCAACAGTACAATATATATGAATGAAAAATCCTAAGCTTTTATTTTTAATTATTCACAATATAAGTATTACAAATGGAAAGATATTTATACAACAAAAAAACAATAGTAAATTAGATTGATACTAAAAAATTATTTTATCAAAGAGTACAAATTACTGAATCCTATGAAATCAATCTCTTTTCAATTGAAAAAATGGCAAAAAGTTATGAATAATGTAATCATAAAAATGTTGTAGTCAGTATTTTAGGTTGATGCTTTTTTAGTCCATTTAATTATAAATTTTGTAATTGGTATTGGTATTTTATTGGTAGTTGGTAATTGGTAATGGTAGTTTTTAGTTTGTTTGGTTTTTGGTTGTAGTAGTTTTTCATATATTTAGTTTCTTTTGGATTTTGGTTGTTGGTTGTAGTCGATTTTTGGTTGAATTGTCTAAATGTAAGTTGAAGACTTAATAAAAAATTTCAATTTTCAAGACAATGTTTCTAACAATATATTTTATTGCATGGTCATGTTGTACAAATTTTACATTAAAAATATTTCAATATCTTCTATTATAATTGTGTAAAACTTTGAAGACTCCAATAGACCCACCTGAAACAATCAAATAATAATAATTATTAGTATTTATAAATAAAAATTTTATAAATTTACTATAAGTCTGATTTTCTAATAAATCAAGTTATATTAAAGACTATTTTCATCAATATTATTATCCAAAATAAAGCTGTAACTATTATGATGATCAATGATTTGATATTATCTCAAGGTTTAAAAGAGTGTGTTCGTATGTATAATTTTCAGATGAGATAACATATCAAACTATTGTTAATGTAAGCTCCCTCCAACTACTTAAATGTTAAAGTACAATATTTTGATGTTATAATAAATGCTAAATTAGACTCGATTAAACTTGGCATTTGTGATCATTACATTGTGTAAAAGACTCAACGCGCTGACTCTATGCTTTGACAGATTGGAATACATCTAATCCATTACTAATATCAATTAAAAATCATTCATAAATAATCTAACTTATAATATTAGTAAAGTTTGATAATATCATGATGAAAATGAATGTGAAACTATAAAATCATGGTTAAATTGAAAAGATATATTCTTTATCAATATATCATAAAAGCTGGACAACATTTCTTAATAAAAAGATACACTCTCAATATCTCAGCTTCAGCTGACAATATTTTAGTTAGTTTAAACGCTGTGTCTATTCACAGATAAATCCACGTAAAATACGTGGATATACGGGGATATAAGAAGACATTATGAGCACGTAAATATGTAGGTTTGTTCGTTTCACCACAAGCTTAAATACACGTGAAAAGCTTAAAGAAACGTAATCAACAATATCTTATAGACATGAAAAGCTTATTGACACGTAATCTGATATCCACGTACAAGCAAGAGATCCGTAATAGTTTATATCCAAGTAGCCTTAAGTTCACGTATATCCACGTAACTGTGTAATCTTGAGGGCTTATATTCCCGCAGAGTTAAATTCCCGTATATCCACGTAACTCAAAAATCTCGAGGGCTTATGTTCCCGTAGAGTTAAATTCCCGTATATCCACGTGACTGAGCAAT
>CACVKI010145145.1:13422-27120 GCA_902732785.1 Trichogramma evanescens | reverse complement strand
TATTTCAACATCGTTAATATTATTAAAAATGACGATTTCACGAATAACCTCGAAAACGCCACTTAATGACTACTTTCAGAAAATATTTTTTTTAAGTGACCGATATACTCTCGTCTAATTTTTTATCAAAATTAAACACTACCCTTTGTTTAGATAATCAAATACGCATTGACAGCACATACGTATTGTCTGATGTGCACAAGCAAGAGAGAGAATGACAACTCTCTTACGTGTGTGTACTATACGTCACGAAGAGCACCGAGAAAACTTATTCACCTCTATACGTACATAGTACGCATTATAACATTACGGATGCCCGAATAAATGCTGAATTCGCATTCGCGACGTTACTTACATACATACATACATACGCATAATACGAAAGGGTCCCGAGCTTGCGTGGCACACAGTATATGCGTGCGCGCAATTATTAAATTTTGTTTTTTCTTATTCTTTCTCTTCAGAGTACAGAGATAGAGAGATCGAATTCTTCTCTCCACGCTACCGATGGTCTTTTTTTTCACTCTCTTTCTCTTATTTTTCGAGCACGTATGGCCGCGCTCGCAAAAGGTGAAAGGTGATCGATATTACATTATAAGAATTGACCGTGTGCGCGCATGTAAGTGCGCGCCGTGCGTGTGTGTAACCCCGCGTGCACGTGATCGATGAAAGTAAGAAATGCCGTTAGCGGAGTTATGCGCCCGCGCGAGACATCCTTTGCCGCCGCCATATATATAATACATAATGTATTTATATGTGTGTGTGTTGTACGAATTACCAGAACGAAATACCATACGTGCCCGTTTAATTCTTGACAATACATCATATTATTATATTTTATACATATAGAGAAAGAGAGAGAGAGAGAGATCGGACACCGAGAAATGCAACGTAAAATAATTACACCTCGAGCGCTCGTTTGTGTGTAAGTGTAAGTGCAACAAAAAAACCCAATGTGCACGCGGTATGAATCTCTGAAGAAAGAGTGAAAGAGAGGGAGAACGAAAAAAAATTACGTATCCTTGTTATCTTAACGATAATCGTTATATACTCTTTGCCTGTATCACATGCGTGCGTATAATCTCGAGAGTTTGGTTTATATATTTTTTTTCCTCCTTCTTCTTCTTCCTTCTTATAAACTTCTTTCGGTACATAAGCGCCGGTCTTCGGTATTATATCGCGAGATAATGAGAACATCGCGCGCTTGCGAGCAAAAATCGAGAGAAAGATCAGATGGGGAATTTAAATGACACGCGCCCGGACACCCGTGATCGTTGACGTACGTTATCACGCTGCGTATCGTGGGCGCTGCATACGTACATATCCGTATTGAAAGTAATTGATTTAACAGACGTATAAGGTAGTAAAAATCTTCTCGACTATATTCTAGTTATCAATTTTTTGTTTTGTTTCTCATTTCGCCGCGAAACTCATAGCGGTATACAAAGTATAATATATATTGACATGTTCGAGTGAGTCATTAACCTCGAGTAAGAAGCTCGCGATTGAATCTGGCGCGCGCGCGCGTAAAGTGACCGTTTACAAATTACTTCGACATTCCGTAAAAGAGAGAAAGAGAAAAGAAATGGATAAATAACGAGAAAACGAGGAAGAAGAGTCGAAAGGACCACCTTCGTGTATATATCACTGAGCTTTAATTTACGTGGGAACGGCGCATTGAAAAAGTAAAGCTTTTAAGTGAACGAGTATGGGAGAATTGACTATTCCTTTTTTTTATTTTTTTTTTTTTTTTGTTTTTTAACTCGATGTATAAAAAATTCGAGGCGAGACTCCTTACGTATAAGTTCGAGCTGTTTTTCGGGTAAAATAATACCGTGCCGTTTTATATGGGGCTTAATTGAGCAGTTCGAGTTTTTTTTTGATCGGGCAATATAAAGGCAGTCACGAGTGTGTACGGCGCCACGACCACGCGGGGTGCCGATCATCGCGAGATACATTCGTCGGGTTAAACCGATCATTCAATCCGTGACAATTCAACTAAAGTTGTGTCTATTTTACACGCCTTTTGTTTTTCGTATCGATTTCACTGTCAAAAAAGCTCCGCGTAAAATTTACCGTTCGTTTGGCTTCTGACACGAAGGAATAAAGCGAGCATTGTCGAGCATAAAGACCGATCGCATCGAACTCTACCAGGCCGCGTTGTAAAATCAGTACAAATTGCCTAATTTAGACACACACACACACACACGTACTCACGGTTGAGATCGCGCGTTGTGGCAGTGGCGGCGAACCGAAGCCTTTTGTCGGTGCTTCGCTGCATCATACGCGGACCTTTGCACGCTTCCACACTCGATACATATAATTGGCTTTTTGCTGCTTCCCTCTTTTTGCTCCTCTGTTTTTTTTTTGTTTTCCTCTAAAGAATTGCTTCTAGCCGCAAGTGTGTATATTATAAAGAGTGGAGAGCTGCAGTTAATATTTGTAATTGCGAGCGAGCTGCGCGCTCATTTTTTTCGGCGCAAAAATTGGCCTTTTATTTACGTCTCTCTAGAAATTCATATACGAAGGACGCGCGAAAGATATAAACAGCAGAAAAGGAAAAAAGAATACAATTATCAACGAAGACATTCGCGTCGGGATGATTAAAATTGAAGCTGACTAGTCGACGAGCTGCCGTATATAATAATATTCGTGTGTGTTTGCGCGCGCGCTTCAATATTAACATATATCCTTTCGATAACGTCTATATATATACAGCACCGAAAGGGACTCTCTCTCTCTCATCATCATCATCATCATCACAGTGAGATTACAGGTTTCCGCGCGGCACACTGCTGCACTGCCTCTACCGCTGCCGCTTCATTGGTATGCTAATTTTTCTGTCATTTCGCCTCTCCGCGCGCGCGAATGAAAATTAAACGCGATTTTATTCGTTTTTATGCGTGCGCCGCACACGCAGCGCACGTCTCTATGTTTATTATCATTGTTATTATTATTATTATTGCGAGGGCTCCGCACTCGGCGCGGGGAGATTTTCAATGGAGGCCAGTAAACTGCGTGAGATATTTTATATTAATAAATAAAACGCGAGCGCGATTGTGCGCGTATATATACGCGTGCATCGAAATTTTCATATATATAATTAATAAAGAAATCGTACGACTACGCTACGCGTGGTTGCATTAAACGATCGGTATATTAAATGAAGCAAAAAAAAAAAACTAAAGAAAAGAATAAAGTAAAGCATCCCGAGTTTCGTGCTCAAAACTCGGCTGGTTATAATGCGCCGTATGTACATCCGATATATAATACAGCCCCCTCGTCTTCTAAGGGGTCACAAAGGGGTATACATCAGAATCGATAAGCGGTTAATAATAGCTCGGGCTCTCTTTTCTCTTTGCCGATAACGGCGACGGCGGCTACAGCAGCAATGGTGGCTGTCACCATAATATCGCGATACATACATGTACAGACTCGTCTCTGTGTAGCTATACGTATTATGTGGGTCAGTTCGCACGTGTTTACCATCGTACACGTAGTACTGTACGTTATCGTTTGCCGTCGTTACACAAGTCCGACTCTTGCGTGTAATATAATTCGACGCAATCGCGATTCGGCTTTGCGAAATTCGCAGGTTACATTCACATCGCACGCAAAAAACAGAAGAAGAACGAGAAAAAAAGCTCGCGGAGCTTCCGAACGTCTGTATATAATTACATCGCCGCTTACAGCAGCAGCAGCAGCAGCAGCAGCAGCTCGTTCGTTTTAACGATTCATCAACGCGACGTGCTCCGCTCCATAGGTGCACTTTTTTGCAGCAGCAGCTTATATCGATCTCGCAGGATAGGAGCAAGAAACAATCTCTCTCTCTCTCTCTCTTTCCTTTCGCACGTATGTGCGTGAAACGCCGACGACGACGACGACGACGACGATGATGAAGCACGGTCTAGCGAGCAGCTCTCAGAGCTCGCGCAATATATGAGGCGCGTGTCGGAGCGTAAAAATTGCGTATCGGTGCGCGGCGATACACGTTCATTACACGAAAAATTATATTACTCTCTCTCTTTCTCTTGCCACTGCCACGAGAGGCCTATATATGTGTTTGTGTGTGCAGCTCTATATGATCGAATCAAGCTCTTGGACGCACAGCAGCAGCATCTCGTATACAATGCTCCGGTCTCGCACACACACATATATACGGTTCCATAAGTCTTTTCACAATCCCACACACGTATAAGGACGACGCGTGCACAGCTACCCGGACGGATACGATTATTATTGTTGTGTAGGTACGCGATAATACCGTGTCCAACGCTCGATTCTTTCTTCGCTGCTGCTTCTTCCTTTCTTTCTGTCCTACGTGCGCTGCTTTTTGCGGCCATGTCGCGCAATTTTTTGGTACATCCACGCACGCACGCTTCGCCGCAATGGCACAATGGCTCTCGAGGCGAGGATTAATGGGTGAAATGGCCCGTTGAAATCGCTCTCAAAGGATATGAATGTTTTTTACGATATTTACAGCTCTTACGCGTGGGCTACTAGAATTATAATCAGTCGAGCTCCCTATAAGCGCCCGCGTAAAAAATTACTTTTTCAAAATTAGTCGAGAGAGAAAAAAATGGAAAAATAGGAGAAAAAATCAACTCTTTCGCTCTCCGTTTTACGTAAATTATACACGTGATCGCGAGAATCCAAGAGAGAAAGTTAATCAATCAAAATTCGTCGATGTGCGATGTACGCACGTGTGCGTGCAAATGTACACTTATCGATGTTATAGAGGCGCCCGTGAGTACATATTTTATTAACATGTATCTCATCAAATATCGACGCAATTAATCGTTGTTATAACTCATTCTGGCAGTTTTTCGATTAAATTTAAAAAAAAGCTCGAGATTTGTAGAAATTCGCTCTTTCGCTCTCCGCACCGATATGCTGTTTACTTATGTATTCGCAGTACTGCTACTCTCGGCACACAAACACGCGTGCACACAACGCACACGTGGGGGAATGTAAAACATAACAAACCGATATACGTAACGATTTTAACTCAGACTCTCCGTGCATACGCTCATGATTACCGAGAGGATTAACCCGCAAAAAACAAACAGATTTTTTCGGGCCACGATCATGCGCCGCGAGCCTTTGGAGCTTCTGTACACACACTACTCGCTCACCCACGCAGCTATATATGCATCGCGTCCATATTATACAATATATTCCGATGTATTTCTTCTTACGTAAGGGGTCATGAAAACTCATAAATATATATGTGCACGCGCGCGTATAAACCTCCTTTTCGTATTCGTTGTACACACACAAACACAAACGATTTCGGCGTTCCCCTTTTCGCGATTATCGAACGTACACGCGGTATACACATACTTTGCATGTACTCCGGAGTCAGACCTGAAAAAGAGAGAAGAAAGAAAGAGACGAACAAAAAAAAAACGAGTAAAAAGCAAAAGGGAAGAAAACTCAATGATGGACCGAAAAATGCCAATGGAAATTGAAATTTACCGAGAGGAAGAGCGAGCGAGCGAGCGAGCGAGCGAGAAAATTAAGAGCTCTGACCTGGACGCGACGCGTATTCTCGCTCCTCTTTTGCGCGTTGTGCACGCGCGGGGGACTAGGTCATTGCAGGCGGCACACGATATTTCCCCAGGCCTCTCGGTCGCCTATACACACATATATATATATACAGAAGTAACTATATGTATGCAGCAGCAGCAGCAGCAGCAGCAGCAGTGGTAGCACTACGACTACGTGCACTTCTGCTGCTGCTGCTGCGTTTGTAAATGTAAGTGTAACGATCGGCTCCGAGATTTATTATCACGCCAGGGCGAGCTCGGAGTTGGACTGCACATATGCGCTCACAGCGCATACACAGCACCAGTGAGGCGTATTAGAGGCGAGAGAAGTTTCCTCGTTATGTGAGCAACGTAAGTCGTACCGATAAGCGAGTTTATAATAAAGAAATATATAAGGAGGGGAAAAAATGAGGCGCAGCTGTTACGTCGACTTTTTGTGTGAATGAAATATCCAGGAAGATCGGTATATCCATTATTATATCGGTGTAACACGCGACATATATCGCAATCGCGGGTCAAACGCTCGAGCCTCCAGCGACGGTATTTTTCGCCGCGTGGATTAATCACAGCCGCAGGTAAACGATATACGATGCTGCGCGACGAAAACTTCGATCGAGGATTCGTTTCAGCGTCATTATTATACGCTTCTTATACACTCGAGTGTTATATCGACAAGTACAATTAATTCTTTTCATTGATTCTTTCCCGAAGACGGCATTTAGTTTGTGAACAAACCGGCGATGGTTGTGTTTATGAGTCAAGTATCCGAAGCAAGATATAAGTTACGAGGCTGTATTGTACCGAAACCATATTCCTGCATGAAGAAACTATTTTCGTTTTATATATTTAGTATTATATTCGAAGGATAGAATGTTATTTTAACCAGATTTCGTATAAAACAAAGCATTGGTATCAATCACGTCATTGACATTAAAGTCTCAAAGGATTTCTGTACCGAAGTCGGAAAATGTTGTATATTTCTGAAAAGAGACTTTTCGGATTAACTGTCAATGACGAGGTTTAATGACAATGTTTCCTTACGAATCTATTTATTTTTCTTTGATTAATTTTATGACCTTTTCAAAATTTATGACGTGAACGTAAAAGTTGCACTTCGTAAATGTCGAAAAGTAAAGAAAGTATGACGAGGGTTGTAATTATATAAACGAAGAAAATATTTTTCTCTTGCGCGAATGTAGTCCTTTTAGAAGAGAGCCTCGTAGCGGCAACTTTTATGAACCAGCTTTGCATGTCCCTTCGGATATTTTATTTATAAACATGATCATCCGGTTTGTTTACGAACGATGTTCATAATTTCCGATACAAAATCAGACTTATAATTTTGAACTGAGAATCTTGAAAAGATGAATTAATTACACTATACCTTCGTTTCGGTGCGGCAAAAAGCTCGACACCGCCGCTGTTCAAACGCTGCTTCACATCACGGGTCAAGTTTGAGTATCATTTCGCTCACAATATACATAAATCTAATCTATGCACGGCGAAGTTATTTAATGGGCACCTCGACTAGTGCCATATACTCTAGGCTACTGCGAGCTAATTCTTGATATCGTTATGTGAACGCGCACACCCTGGACATCGCTAGTATTATACAGACTTCGGGCGAGACGAGCCAGCGAACGAATAGCCGTATACATCGCCACGGACTAGAGGACCGCTTTTAAAAGCTATTTCACATAAATAGGCACACAGCAGCGTGCGTAGGAGACAAAATCGCATTTGCAGCTTGCGCCTATTTATTAAATGGAGCTTTTTATGCGCGTCTACGCACGTGTCAGAGAAGAGTGCGATATTTTTTGTCATTTTTGCACATGGTTAAAACAAACTTAAAAATTCAATGCAAATTTATTGTAAAATCATCATACTTTAGAAAGGTTATCTATGAACAGAACTTTATCAACGGTAATTTTACATAAAAGGTTCGTTAAAAATTGATGTACGAGTCCTAATTATTTTTTACATAAAATGCTAAAAAAATTGTGAAATGGAGTCACATGCACTATTTTTAATTCAAAAATATAAGAAAATAATCGTTTTGTACTTTCAAATTTATACTTTGATTTAAAATTAATGCTTTAATACTGATTCATTTTTCGCGCTCATTGACCAGAAAATGTATCAAAGTTCAATCGATATTGATGCCAGTATTCACCGTTAGATGGCGAGTAGCTTCATCTGCAAATCTGCAAGTGGCAAAATCAAATTATTTGTATAAGTCAAAGCACGGCTTAGACAATAAAGCCACCAATTAATGTACCAAGGATTCGAAATCACTATTCAACTACCGTACGTGTATGCGAGTACGGAAATATCGAATCGTACGGTCGCGCGAGGCCTGGTTTTTCTTTCCTCTTGGTCGTTGCCGCATTACATATAACATCGAGCTCGCTCGCGAAATCGATATATCGGGAGAAGTCAACAAACTTTGGTCGCGTGTGCCAGCCCTAGATTCGACGATCCTTTCTTTCTTTTTTTTTCAAGACAGTCAAAGAGAGAGAAAACAAGAATGGCCAAACGATAGCTTGTTTATACACTCTATGCTCGCGACTAGGAGTCGATATAAGGATCGTTTCGATGCAGGGGGTCAACATCGAGAAAAAAGAAGGAGAAGAAGAGGAGAGGAGAAACGTCGAGAAGGCCGACGTCGACGTGCGCGCGAGCTTGACGAAAACAATCGCTAAAGGGAATTTTTTTTGCCGATTCGATAATTAAATCGTACGAGAAAAGCACACGTACTGCACACTCGTACACAGACACATTTACACATATATTCGAGAGCACGAGAGGGTGAGTTCACACGCGCACGTATACAGATACTGCACACGCACACACACACTTACACACACATACATAACGTATTACATGTAAGAGCTGCGAATTGAGAGGGAAAAGCTGCGCGCGGGTTGCCTTTGGAAGCTTGCCACGCGCCAAAGTAGATGGATGGCATCTCTGCCCCTCTCTCTCTCTCTTTCTCTACGTGCATACAACAATGGGAATCGTACTCTCTCTCTCTCTCTCTCTGCGCTAAAGAGGACAAGCGCATATCAAAGAATGACTCGCTAAAAATTTTTCGCCCTTTTCGTCCCTGCCTCCCGAAAAAATGGGGATGTTTAGCAGTCGTCGACTCGGCTCGACTCTACTCAGCGAGTGAGTGGGCGAGCGAGCGAAAGAGAGACGTTATAATACGTACAGTTGTCCGCGCGCTCAGGATTCATTGTCTTTGAGAGCCGTGTAACAGGGAGAAAGAGTAGAGTGCCTATATACACGATATACAGGACGAGATTGCCTTTCCTCCTTCTCCTCCTCCTCCATGTCTCTATAGCAGATTTGTTGGGCGCGACAGGGACGATGATCCATCCGCGCGTGTATGGACATGCTATATACACTATAGACATGGGCGCATTGTCAAGCGCAGGGGGCATATCTGCACGAGGGAGGAGGGCTGTGGAAGAAAGCACGAGGCGCACCGAAGATTCGAGCGAATGGCTTTTAGCTGTGCAGTAGACACGTGTATGGTAGTAGTAGTAGTAGTATAGTAGTAGTAGTAGTAATAGTAGTACATTGCCCCATTGTCCGACATCGAAATAATCCTCGCAGTCGCTTATATTATATATAATTTAGTCCTTTGCCTCGAAAGCTCGCGACGTCGACTATGCCGGTTGTAAGCTCGAAATACATTAACGAAATGGCCGATGATGTTATATTCTCTCTTTGCGCGACGACGAGTGTTACAATATCGTCGCATAGCATAGACAAAATCGTAATTGAACTTCGCTAGACCAGAAACAATCAAAGCTCGACGAGCTCGTCTTATCTTTCACCGGCAGCAGCAGCAGTAGCAGCTTCGAGACTCGCTCCAGCGTGTCTAATATCGCTCTCTCTCTCTCTCTCTCTCTGTCTCCTAGATGGATTTTCTTCCGTGTCTCGTTCGATATCAACATCGTATACATATATACGTCTCGGACAACTACGTCGACGAATCGTCATTGGCGCGTGTAAGTTCATGGGAATTTATCGCCGTCGCTCGCACGAATCGAGCCGTGTGTATAACCGAAAGATACGCTCGCAGTTCGCGCGCACAAACAACATACGTTAATACGAAAGTGTAAACGAAAATGTTTATCCTTTATCTCGTTAGAGGATGGAAATCCCGCGATTTCTGTTCCACGTGGTCAACTCGATTCCCGCAGGTTGCTGCGCGTGGGTGGGTGCGTTCGTCGTAAAATTACTTGCGCATATACTTTTTTTACACACGCGGTCGAAAATACTTACATCGAGCGCGAAGTAAAGAATATTATTTAGAAATACTTTTTATTTACCTGAAATTTTTTATTATACGCTCGAAACGTTGTGGATCGCTCGCGATCGCTGTGCAGCGAGCGCGTGCACATAGAGGGAATTCTTTCTTTATGTCGCTTGAGTGTCGCGTCTCGCTCCTTCTCTTGCTCGTGGCTCCACCGCGGCCCGAAAAATTAACGAGAATAATAAATAAATCGGCCGTAAAAAAGTATGAGCACGCGCGTTTTTTAATGGCTCTTTAATTGACATAATTGATACTTTTTGGAATGCTGAAATCGATATACTCGGTATAACGAGCTCGGGACACATCATCGAGTCCTTACGTCGAGCGAGAAAAAGAGAGAGAGAGATACACAATTAAGCTCTCGTTAGTACGGTACGTGCGAATATACGGCACCTCGCCGCGATGATGATCCTTCTCATAGATTCGTGTACGATGTGGATGCTGCGTCTTTTACGAATCTATTTACTTTTCTTTGATTAATTTTTACTCTATTTCTAATTTACAATGAGAACGTAAAAGTTGCTCTTTGTAAATTGGAAATAGTAAAGAAAGTATGACGAAGAGTGTAATTATATAAACGAAGAAAATATTTTTCTCTTGCGCGAATGTAGTCCTTGTAGAAAAGAGCCTCGTAGCGGTAATTGTTATGAAGCAGCTTCAAATATTCCCTAGGATATTTGAGTTATAAACACGATCATCCGGTTTGTTTACAAACGATTAAGTCGAGCGAGAGAAAGAGAGAGAAGTACACAATTAAGCTCTCGTTAGTACGGTACGTGCGAATATACGCACCTCGACGCGATGATGATTTCTCATAGATTCGTGTACGATGGGGAGGAGTTCGACTTTCGCGCATTCGCATTTAATCTATAATACGCGTGTGCAGCTTGATGCGGGTTGAAGGTAAAAAAAAAAAATAATAATAAAATAAAGGAAAAAGGAACGAAGTTAACCTTATTTATACACTTCCGCCGCGAGAAAATGAGAGAAAGAAACGAAGGGGTTCACGCCCATTTACCGTGCGCAAAATCTTTCTTGTTGTTTTATGCGTATATAGCTTCTACATGGGCGTACTTTTTTTTCGAAGCCAAAGGTACAAATCGCTTTATCTATCCGACCGAGCAGAAGATTGCCTGGCTCTTTCTCTCAGATTTAGATCTTGTTTGCGCGCCCGATATACGTTTCGGGCCCCAGATATGTGGTTAACGTGTTGAAGTAAGAAAGAAAAAAAAAAAAGAAAAAAATGACTGATGCACGTGTATGAAAATCGGCGCGTCGACGCTCGAGCTCGAGAGAGATGCTCGCTCGTATATATATATGTTTATACAGAGACGAGTAACGAGACGACGCATACTCGTTGTGCGCTGCACGTATAGCCGTGAGGGACGCAGCGCCGCGCACACAGCAGCTTCACATTTTTATTACCACGCGCGGAGAGAGAACGTCAACGAGAGACAGAGAGAGAGACAGAGAGAGCGCGCAAAAAAAAGGATAAAGTTTATTGTTCGAGCGATATTGAAAAGTTGAGACATTAACGATACATCATGTATTTATGTACAGTGTGCGAGCACGCGCGTGTGATATATACTTGCCCCTTTCGCGTGGTTATATACATTATATATACGTAAGTATAAGCGCATCGCAAGCACGGATAGGTGTGTGTGTGTGTGTGTGCGTGCAAGTATTTGACCGCATCGGGCCACGCATTATCCCGAAGGACGTTTATAGCGAGTTGCAAATCACCTTATGCCGAGATGGAGGGAACAAATTGTCAAAAATATCTTCGATAAATAATCTTAACGACGCGGCATCAGCAGCAGCTGCTGTCCGTGCGCTCGCGATGACACATTCACAAAAGGTACACTACTGCTGCGTGTACGGGGCTTACGTATTATTACAGTGAAATATATCGCGACGAAACTATTTTACTTTTTCTTTTTTTTCTCTCTCTCTCTCTCTCTCTCAACTTTCGATCTCGTTGTTGTGGGCGCCCGCACAATATTTCGCGATTGCAACAAGCTCGCGCATACACATGCATAGCTTTTTTACCGATCCGTGTATTATGTGCCACTATACATGGTCAAACGATCGTTGGTTTTTATTTTTTTTTTCAATTTGTCTCGCTGTTTAGTTCTCGCCTGCGCGCCTGACGATGACGACGCGTTCGACGCCTGTCTTCCGCATATTTATATATTTATTAAGTAAAAAAAAAAACAACAACTCGTAAAGAGGCGCCCGGTTGAACGACCTGCGCGTCGTTGCGATCGCGACAACAAAACAAGCATTATATATATATATATATATAGCGTGTTATTGTTTTTGCTCAGCAGCCGGGTGCGGGTTCATGCGAGGCTGCGAATTAGCGGTTGTTCGCCGCGTATATGTGCGCTCGTAATATAATTCAGCGGTCCCGAACATCGTCCCGCTGCAGTCGTTATTTTTTATACGTATACACGATCGCGCTTATAAAATGCGGCCTAAACGCGGTAATGACGAGGCCTCTCGATTTTTTGGATTATCCTTTTTCTCTCGTCGACTGGTTTTTTTTGTTTTTCTCGCGTCGCGTCTGCGCGGCGCACGAGATCGAACGTAAAAATTCTCGGTTTCGTCGATCATCCGTTCTATTATAAACGTGTAGCGCGAGATTTTTCTCGCCTTTGGGTGGAAAACTTCCGCGACTCGATCGCGCGGAGGATGCACTTTTGGTCATCGCTTGGATTTAAACGAAAGTCGATCGTCCGATCGTGTCGTTTGAAACAAACGTTTTGTAATTGGTCGTTGGAATTATTTAGGTGGTGCGCCAAGCGCGAGTTTTTCAATTGATAATAAAGGTGATAATTTCTCAGTGGTAATCAGCGGATTGGTATGTTTGCTGGTATTTTTGTCGTGTAAAACGCCGTCGGATGGATCTCGTATTGTTTGAGCAATACACGGTATGGTTATTCGGCGATCAAAAATTCATTGATTATTTAAAATACTTATGGGTTATTTTTATTTTTACTTATGCTACAGAGATGTATTATGATACAAAAAGAATTCTTCATATCATAATGAATGAACATTTTATAAATTATTCCTTCGAACAAATACACTGGATTGAACATCGGGGGTTTTTACAGAATTGAACGTAAATTTTATACATTAATCAAGTCATGATGCGCGAGTATGCGCTATGTCGATGTGGGCTTGGAGATTTTTTCTTTGCCCGAACGTCTTTCCACATATCTTACATGCATGAGTATTACCATTGTGCGACGATTTGACGTGTCTACGAAGATCAGATTGATATTTATAATTTTTTCCACAAAAATCACACGTGTGGCTAATACCTTTATGCATTGAATTGATGTGTATGTTGAGATAACTCTTTGTTGCGAAATTCTTTTCGCATATATCACATGCATTTGTGATTTTACCATGAACCGAATCGATGTGGTTTTGGAGATTATTCTTCCGAGAGAATTTCTTTCCGCATATTTCACATGCATGTCTAACACCACTATGCACTGTATCGATGTGAATTTTGAGATAACTCTTTGTTGAGAATTTTTGTCCGCAAATATCACATGCATGTCTGACTCGCTTGTGCACAATTTCAATGTGGGTTTTAAGATGAGATCTTTGTGAAAATGATTTTCCACACTCATTACATGCATGAGATACACCATTATGCACCGACTCGATATGGGTTCTGAGACAACTTTTCGTTGTGGAGTTCTTCCCACAAATATCACATACATATGTGACACCATTGTGCACATTTTCGATGTGGATTTTGAGGGTACTTTTGTGGGTAAATGACTTTTCACACTCATTACATGCATG
>CACVKI010145145.1:0-13372 GCA_902732785.1 Trichogramma evanescens | reverse complement strand
TTCAAATCTAGACGTATAATACACATAACAACTTTCAATCATTATAACACTATTCAATCATTATTCTATTTTTTTTCCTTGTACTATTGAACAGTATATTTGATTTTTTTTAATTTAAAAAATATAMAAAATAACGATATACTACATTTTTTTTTTAAATTATTATTAATCGTAAATAACTTTTATGGAGGAAGCTCCTTGCCAATGTCTTGGCAGCGGTTTTTTTCTTTGGGGCACTCGTGTAGCAGCGCGAATAATTGATAATAAACAACGTTTAATAATTCGCACGAATAACTTGAGCTTTCGTCCGTAAATCGCTCTCTCTTTTGAACCATTTCTGCTTCTACTGCTACTGCTGCTGCTCAAAGTGCCCAACCACAGCCGTCGCCACCACTGCAGCAGTCTCCGACTTCGTTTTTGCCTATATACATAAGTACCTATACCCTCCCCGCCAGGTCGACGCGTTTCCACCGCGAACATTTGATTATAAAGCGAGGAAATTAAATAAGTACGATAAGCAATGAAATGGTCGAGAGAGGGTGCAGGGCGTAGGAGAACAAAAAGATAATAACCATTTATACGCATCCGCGCGCGAGTAGGAACTTGACGGATGAGCGCGAAAAGCTCGCGATTATACCGTTCTACCAGTGCGCGGTTTGTAATAGATAGATTTATATATGCGCGCGAGGAATGTGGGTCACGCGCGCATACAGATATAGATACATTACCACGAATACGATAACTTTATTAGACACTCGAGAGATCTGTAAAAAGTGAAACGAACTTTATAAACCTTCTCTCATCTTGGCCCCCGCGACACGATTTATTTCTCGCTCGAGCCCGCGTTACATGTATATATCGACTGCACATCCACACACGCGAAGGCATCGATACTATATGGACACCGTATAGATATTATATAGACCACCATATATCGCCTTGCCGCCGCCGCCGCCGCCTCATGAGGCCGATGATGGATGGCTTCATCAATCATCGGACAATGAAAAATACATCGATTTTTCGAGGGGGCGACTCGCAGCAGTTCAACCGAGCGCGATCAGCTTTTTCTTTTACTTGCTTTTTTTTTCAAGGCAGAAAAAAAGCTCACAGCTTCGCTTGCCCCAACAGCTTTCCGGTTTGATAATTGTATAATCGATACACGAAAAAAAGAGGCAAGAAGGAAAGGCTCCGTTTCGTCGGCCCGCGTGTTAGATATCGTACGTACTGAAGTGGGGTCGAAAAAAAATAAAATAAAATAAAATGAAATACCTATACGTATGCAACGATGCGTGTGCGTACAGCGGCAATTCATCATTATTATATTCGCTCGTCCTCGCGCGCGCGAGAAGCTTATAATTCAATTAGTACACATATATAATATATTGCATTACGCGCGTGTACGCAATGAATCATGTCGCTATTTATGCGCTCTCTCTTCTCTCTTCTCTGTGCCCTGTTACCCCCCGTGCGTGATATATTCATAAAGTAAGACCTGCCAGAATTAGTATCCATTACGCTAAATGCAGTTTGATTAAGCTTCGCGTCGTAGTTGCTACTGCTACTGCTGCTACTGCTGCTGCTGCTGATTAATACGCAATATGGCATAGCGCGTAGGAAAGAGTAAAAAATGAAAAGCTTCGAATCGGGCGTACGTATACGTACGGTACGTTTTGTGCATTGTACTATCCGTATATATGTGTGTATGTAGGAACGTCGCGCAATCAGTGCCACGGCGCACGCGGAGCAGAGCGACTGACCTACATAAAAATTCGACGGTAATCACGATTATACACTATGTGTACGCGCGGCACGGATAGCTGCTGCTGCTGCTGCTGCTAATACGCCGCGTTTGTTTGAGTGCGGCACTGAGGATAATGAATTTTATATAGCTGCCAGTCGTCGTCGTCGTAGTCGCATATATACGTATGAGATGACAGCTGCGTATGATTGTGTCGTCGTCGTCGAAGTCGTCCTTCTCGTGTAACCGGGTGCGCGCGCGCGCGCCTGAAAAGTTGGGCAAAATTGTTCGAGCAATTAAGGAAGAAACATATTTTTGATATCCTTGAAAACTTATCAATTTGATCCGCGTTGGTGTATATATATATATGTATAGATAACAATTGCTCGCAACGATCCAAGTTTCTCGCGCTAATCTTCTTCGAGCTTTATAAGTGCGAGTATAAAAGTATATAAGAGTAATTCGGAGTTTGGAGGATTGCCCGCGCGGGAGAGCTTGCACACAGGTGGCGGCTTGTTTGAACTGTGTATAAAAGAACGAAAAGGATCGGCATGATAGAACATTGGTTATTGTTCTTGGTAGTCATAGGAAACTAGAAAAATGAGTTGATTATTTTTTATATTTTAATGTACTTGCAATTCCTTCATATTTTTTAGATAGATTTATCATAGCGATTTTTCTATGAGAATGTAATTATCCACTATTATTTATTCATTATTCCATTGCTAGAAAAAATTCTAAATAATATAACAATTTTCAGTCTTATAACAAGTAGCTATCGGTACAGAATTTTTTTGTTGAGCCACACAGGGCTCAAACACGGCTATTATAAAAGTACAAAATATCAACGGACAAAGCTGTGTCTTAATTGTAAACAATACGAACATAAACAATCTTGATATCGTCTATTCATAGATAAGCAACAGTTTAGTTTGAATGTTGTCGTTCCCGATGAAACAAGCCATAATATCAAAAGAAAAGTTTTACTTATTCAATTTCTGTGAAACTAAATAGAAGAATCCATCATTTAATTTAGATACCAAAATGGATAAAAGTGAGAAGAATCCCGTGGAAGTGATCTCGAAAAATAATTTAAACAAACACGACATTGTCGTTTCAGACGACAATCGAAGGTGTTACGCATGCAATCTTTGTGAGAAAAAATTTGGACGAAAATGGATTTTGTTTCAGCATCGAAAGATAGTACACGAGGGTCGCAAAGATTTTGCATGCAACAAATGCGAAAAAAAATTTGGATATAAGAATGTTTTGCTTGTACATCAAAAGATAGTTCACGAAGGTCGGAAAGATTACGCGTGCGACAAGTGCGAGAAAAAATTTGGACAAAAAGCAGACTTGTTTCTTCACCAAAAGACAATCCATGAAACTCGGAGAGATTACGTATGTGACAAGTGTGAGAAGAAATTTGGACAAAAAGTTCATTTGCTTCTGCATCAAAGGACCGTGCATGAAGGTCGAAAAGACTACTCACGTGAAAAGTGCGAGAAACAATTTGGAGAAAAATCGAAATTGATTAGACACAAAAAAACAGTACACGAGGGTCACAAAGACTTCGCATGTGGCAAGTGTGAGAAAAAATTTGGGGAACGAGGCAATTTGAACAAACACCAAAAAACAGTCCATGAAGGTCGCAAAGATTTCGCATGCGATCTTTACGAGAAAAAATTTGGAGATAAACATCATATGCTTCTTCAACAAAGGACAATCCATGAAACTCGGAGAGATTTCGCATGTGACAAGCGTGAGAAGAATTTTAGAGAAAGATCGAAATCGATCAGACACCAAATGGCAGTCCACGATGGTCAAAAAAATTTCTCATGCAACAAGTGCGGAGAAAAATTTGAACAAAAAACGGATTGGTTTAGGCACCAAAGAACAGTACATCAAAATTGCATGGATTACTCGTACGTAAAGGAATTTGCCCAAAAACCGTATTTGTTTTTGTACCAACAAATAGCCCACAAAGGTCTTACAGATTTCGCGTGTGACAAATGCGAGAAGAAATTCGGGCTTAGATTTAGTTTGACCAGACACCGAGAAAAAGTGCATAAAGATTGTTAAGAAATAAACGCAATGATTGAATCTCGTACTTGGATTCACTTCATCAAGTTAATTCATGAATATATATTTAATTTAGAAAGATTTTCCTTCAGAGTATCATTTGATACAATTTTTCAATGTAGCCAAGCCAATACATGTACATTATTTTTGTACATATTTTTTGTACTTAAGAATTCGACGCATATATTTAATCACCAGTAAACAGTTTTCATCAAAAATTTATGTAATTGAATTGATCATGCATTTTTCTAGCTTCCAATGTAATCCTCACCAAAGATACTAATAAACATAAAAAAAAATTTAGTTGAAATAAAAATCCTATAATTTCAAAAATACGAGACCGATAGAGTGGAAAAAAAGATGCACAAATAGGGTGAGATGGATATTCGATCATTTCCCTCTAAATTTATACTCTGTCTAGAATTAGAAAATTAGACAATTGGTAAATTTTAATAGTAAAAAACTCACGACAAAAATTCGTGCGTTTCGATGGATGAGATAAAAGTTATCGCGCGTCAGATTCGTGCTCGCCTCTATACTTTTCAATTAACTCGTTAAGTTCCTTTTTTTGCTCTTTTTTTTTGCTCTACTCACACTCTGTATACGTGGCCGGTGCAGCTCTTTTTTTTCATGAATATAAAATGTACTCACCGAAGCGCGTGGGCGAGCCGGGGAATTTACAACACCTGCGAACCGCTTTAACAGAAAATTTCGTGCGAGATGTGTTTTTTTTTATAGTATACGTTCAGGTTGTATTACACGCGCGTACGAGTTTCGAGAGTAGTGTATTAATTTTTGGATTCCTGCCAAGTTACGTAGAAAATGAGATGGAGCGAGAAAGAGAGAAAGACTCTTCTCGCTTTACCTTACACAATTTTTTTTTCACGTTCTTTCGACTCCGAGTTCTTTTCAATTTTACAAAACTTGAGCGCGCGTAGTTCCATTGTTGACAAGAGCGCCAAAAATCCATCCAACCGAGCGAGAAAATACTATTATTATTATCATCATAAGTTCGGATGATTTCTACCTGCAAAAAAAAATACGCGACTATCTCTCTCTCTCTCTCTCTCTCCCCCGGGGATCCAAACATTTTAGAATCAAGCGAGGTGTACGAAATACTCTCATGTTTGATTCGCATCGATAGTTTTTTTTCGTTACGGGCGCGCGAGAACAATGAATTTGAATTGACCGTGTAGATATCTATTGATACAATTCAGCAGATTCGCATCGAGCGCGCGGGTGCAAAAAGGCGAAGCTTCATTGTCTCACGATGCTCCAGCGGCCCCACGCCCCGGCGTTATCCGTTCAATTACGTTTCGCTCCATCTGCGCGATTGAAGTTGCACGTGTATATATACAATATACAGCTCTTACTTTTCTCTTTTTATTTTTATTTTTCACCTTGCTTTTACGCCTCGTTTCGCTCGATTGTATCCGAAAAACAAAGAAAATTCAATAATCTTTGTTTTGTATTCGTCGATGAAAAAGTCAACAGCTTAGAGAGGAATAAAGAGATATACATAAAACTGCGTATATATACACATCGAGCGACGTATTACCGGTTTATGTATTCACGACTCTAATAGAGCGTCACGGGGCACTCGACTCGTTGACTATCATCTTGGTAATTTCACGAGGTATAATGGCCTGACCTCGTATAATATTGAAACTGCATAATCTTATGGGCCCAGTCTATGAATGTATGGGCTATTCTGAAAAAGAATCACCTGCAAGTACAGTGTCTAATGTTAGGTACACGAGTGCTATAAAAAATTGTTTTTTATATTTTTGGTCGTCCTAAACTTTAATTTTTTTTCCTATTTTGCTAAAAATATTTCAGAATTGCTTAAAAAGTTTCTCTTTTTCAAATATGGAAGTAAGAAATCATAGAGTATCGCATCGCATTAGTTGAATTAGTTAGAGATTCGGTATAGATGTAAGAAAATTATAAAAACGTAAATTTTGATACTAATATAAAGATTGATTCAAAATAAGCAATAAGGTTCTTTCAAAAAAATGTTATTGGCTTTTTAAAGATTCGGTTCATAATTAATAAATTAACTTTATTAATTAAGTCTTCAGAACAAATGTACCAGATTGTATATCATGGTTTCTTGATACAATTGGACATACATTTTTTATATTTATAATATCATAATAGGTCAGTGCTGCGCAACATCGATATGCCATTTAAGATTACTCTTTCTTGCAAAAGACTTACTGCACTTATTACATGAATAGATGATATCATTATGCGACGATTTAACATGTCTTAAGAGAACAGATTGATATTTATATTTTTTTTCACATGTATCGCATGCATATTTGACACCATTATGCACCGAATTTATGTGCTTTTTGAGATTACTACCGTCTGTGTATTTCTTTCCGCACGTATGGCATTCATGATTGATTTTATTATGCACCGAGTCGATGTGGATTTTGAGATACCTTTTTTGTGAATATGATCTTCCGCATTGATTACATGCATGTGTAACACCATTGTGGACCGTTTCAATGTGGATTTTAAGATGAGACCTCCGTGTGAATGATTTTTCACACTCATTACATGCATGAGATACACCATTATGCACCGACTCGATATGGGTTCTGAGATAACTTTTCGTTATAGAGTTCTTCCCACAAATATCACATACATATGTGACACCATTGTGCACATTTTCGATGTGGATTTTGAGGGTACTTTTGTGGGTAAATGACTTTTCACACTCATTACATGCATGAGATACACCATTATGCACCGACTCGATATGGGTTCTGAGATAACTTTTCGTTGTGGAGTTCTTCCCACAAATATCACATACATATGTGACACCATTGTGCACATTTTCGATGTGGATTTTGAGGGTACTTTTGTGGGTAAATGACTTTTCACACTCATTACATGCATGTCTTATACCCTTATGTTTCTTGTCGTTGTGGCGTTTGAGATAATATTTTGTTTTAAATTTCAATCCACATGTATTACAAGTGATACTACTATTCACTTTATCGATGGATATTTTCAGTCCATGCTTGTAGATTGATTTTTCTTCAACTCTTCTCTTATCATTTTGCTTACTGAGTTCGCAGTCGGAATTCATAGTCAATTTTTCTGCCTCTTCACAAACAAATTCTTCTTTTACGACCCCAGCATTTTCTACTTTTATTGTTTTTTGAGTTTGATGTCTGAATATCATATTCTGCAAATGATTTTCAGAATAATCCTCCATTTTTTTAATTACTAATAAACCCGGGTCGGGCTTTACGTCTTTACACTCGACAATTATTTCCATGTCTTCATGAGGTTCAGCTGTTTCATCATATTCTTGTTTAAGCCTTTGGATCTGAAATAAAATTTAAATGATTTAATGAATTTTGTTAATAAATAGTAGCTATGATAGTACAACGTAATTTCTACTCTTACTGAATTTCTATACATAAATTGGAACAATTCAACGTTTTGTGCATCAGGGTCCTTGCCAATTGTTTGATAATCTTCATTATAATTTAGCGACACATCACTTGGCTCCTGTTTTACTCTGAAATAAATACAAGAGATTAAGTAATACACTACGATATTTTCATATATTTCTTCTCATAAAGTCAAATTTACTTGACGGCACAGTTAAATGTATCACCCGATTCCATGTTGCTCACTCAGGATTTCCTTTGCGACTAAACTTTCTATACTAATTTTACTCGTCAAACCAAATTATTCAGACTTAATAATATTTACAAACATGATACAAAACCCAAGCAAAATTCAGTGTCTATGTCATATTATTGAAGAGATTACGTTATTGATCTGCTCAGTAAACAATACAAATTTTTCGATGGATGATATTCTATAACAAAAGAAAATGGAAAATTTAAAAAAAAATGATTCCAACCCGCGCGTCACGCGTTTAGAAAGATCTAGTATTTATCTTATATATATATACGGCATTGGCCGAGAAAGACAGAGAGCAAGCTACGCACATAAACACGGAGATACACTTGGAGCTCCTGCGACGACGCTTGAAATTTACATAGAATTCTGTATACACGTCATCCCTTTCTATTTCGGCTTGTATTTATTTATACAGCGCGGAGGAATATTTCGTTTTTGCCGTAGTTTGCATAAAATTATTCCAAGTGAGACAGCTAGAAACGTTATGCGCTGCAGCAGCAGAATAGAGAGAGGCCCATTCGAGAGTCGGAACACGAAATCCGCATTTGCTCGTAGATACTTGAGGAAAGTATACAGGTGGATAGAGGACAATAGCTCGCACCGTGATACATAAAAAAATGTCGTGATTCGCTTTCTTAAGCGTTTCTCACAGATGTACGTTTTTTTTCTCTGCATACATCATTTTTCTACGCGTGGTTAATTTAAATATAAACGCATAAAATAACTATAAGCTGGATCGCGAGACCGGCAGCTTGATACAGTTTCGTTATGATATTAATTTACTACGTGCACGATCAGATTGACGTGACGGCACTTTACGGAAAATTGCTGAAAGTTGAGCACGAAAGAGAGCGAGACGAGGAAAGATTGGTCGGATGTGTTTAAAGCGCGAAACTTATCAAGAACTCTCGTAAACTTTGCTTTTTACCGCACTTCTCTCTCTCTCTCTTTTTTCGTGCTCTCCTTTTCCTGCGTCGTGGGATCGCGCGCAGTTATGCTCGCTTGCTCATATTATATACGCAGGAAAATGTATCAAGCTCGGCACACGCATTTATACGCACGAACGGCCAACTTGGTACTTTTTTTTCTTTCGCGCGCTTTTATAGACGTTCGTACGGGCCCTCAGGTACGATTATAACATAAGTTTCGGCGAGCTTTTTTTCTTGTTTCGTTGTTTCCATATAACTGTTTCGTTCTTGCGTAAGCGAAATTCCGTGAATTCATAATTTTATTATCATTCTTGTTTTTCTTTGCGAATTCGTTCCGGAAAATACGAGCAAACGAGGCAAGTGTTCGAACCCAGTTCGAAATGCAACCGAGAATATCATTGAAATGTAAGATCAATATTGCGCGCATGATTATGACCGTATACACCCGTTGCAGCGAGCGTTTGTTAACTTAAACTCTTTTGCGGTTTTTCGCACCGGGGGATGAATCCCGACGAGAGCCAGAGAAAGACACCATGAAATTGGATTTACGCGCGTGTATAGCAACGGTGCGACGCGTCGGTGGCGTGCGAGCAGAACTGCAGGCGGTATAAAGCTTTAATCTCCCTTATGGAAATAAGCCGAGAGTGTACACCGGGCGAGAGAGCAAATAGTTAAGGAGTACAAGTATGACACTCGAGAGAGAAGAAGAAGAGAAGGAGCCGAGAGAAAAGTCGGGAAAATTCGAGTACGGTTAAAATTTCGATTCTATCTTTCTTGCCTTTTTTTCGCCTTCTTCTTCTTCTTCCTCTTCTTCTTCCTCATCCGCGACGAGCGAAAGATATTATACTCTTGGGGTATAGGACCCGTGGAAAGATATTTGTCACTGTCGCGCGTCGGGGTGCAGACTGCCGCGCTATACGCGTCACGTACGCGAAAATATAATAATTGGACGGATCTCTCTCGCACGTTACACGCACGTGTTGTTGTTATGCAAATCCTCCTCGTTAATTCTGATATCGATAATCAGGGCAAGACGAAAAAAACAAACGAACGAGGAAAGTTTCTGCGAGAGAGAACAGCTGTGCCGAGCTGCAATCTCGGGCGTATCGAGAGAGAGAGAGAAAGGAAAAGTTATAAATACAAGATTGAAAAGTGAAATATCCGAAGTCTCGGGACGGTGGCGATGCCGCTGCGTCGTCGCATAAAATCTCGATGATAATGCAATATGATTATATTAAAAAACGCCGCTTGCATACGTACACGCGGCGTTGGGGGATCGATGCCTTTATTGAAAAAATCCTCCTCCTCCCCGTTTCGTCTCGGTCACATATATAGTGGCGGCTATATAGCGGGAGATGAGACAGTGATAAAAGCTATATTCATGAAAAGTCTTACGAGTTTTCGTCTCGCATATTGGCCGCAATATTCTTCTTCTCTCTCTTTTTCTCGGTCGCACAATGTGGGCGCTACAAAAAAAAAGAACAGGCAATTCAAACATCGAAATAGTATTGTCATATCGGGTGTTGGTTATCTCTTCGGCGGGTTAAAAGAAAACGTTTAAAATTAATTCCTGCACCGAAAAACGGCAGGTAATATTTGACTTTCCCACCCGCGTGCAAGAGTTAAAACCACACTGTATAAATTTGCTCAAATTCGCTCGCTCTATCGCCCGCTATCTCTATCTCCTCCTCTCTGCATCGGGGAGGTCTCTCTAGCCTGTTTGCTTTGAGGATCAAGTGTCTGCGCCAAGAATATTTAGTGTAATTGAACATGAACTAGTCGAGTGACCGGAGCGGCGGTGAATTTTCACTTATACCTCGGGACCGAACGAGTTTGAATAATTTTGTGCGAAGCACTGTAGCAGATAATGACGTTCAATCAAGTTTTGTAAAAGCGGGTGCGCAGTTTTTTACATTAGACTCTCTTTGAGAGCAGTAGGTGTCCATCAAGTGCGACGTACGAACTTTTTTTTTTTACAAAAATAAGTCGTCGTATAAAATAACGTCCGTGGCGCGTTTGCGCGATGTTCACCGCCGCGAGTCAGTTGATATTTCCAGAGTTTAATTTCGGAAAATTGCCGCGCTGTATGCCACTGCGATACAGCTTCATAAATAAAGAACATTTACAATTATCCGCGCGCGCAGTCTTGTAATTCGTTCCTCAAATGAAACTTCGCCGCCCGCGTATATGAGCGAGCTTCAGAAAATTAATTAAATTCAATTAAAATCTTCCAGAGCGCGATTATACGAGACGTAATTTAATTTTTTTTTACCTTTCCCGCGCGCGGTGCTTTTTTTTTTGTCATCCCAAAATTTCAATATCTGCACAAACGTCGTGAATCGCAAAGATAATAAAAACGGACGCGTCGGGGGCAGCGGTACAGCAGCGAGAGAGAGAGCACCCCGTAGCTTTTTTTTTTCCTGAACACGTATCGCATACAGAGCGCACTGCGCTGAACTAGTTGACACTTTTTGCCCCTTTCAGTCAATCCCCGCGCGTTTTTTCTTCCGAATGAATTTTTCTCGATAATTTCCAGCGCGCTCTTTTCTCTCCATTTCAAAAATTCAGCCTCAATGAATTCCCCCACATTTGAAATTCATCCCCATTTTTTTTTCCGTTTTTTCCGTTCTATATCCCTCATTTATAACGCACGAGCTGGTGTGTGTGTGCGTGTATACGTGTGAGCTTTTTCCCCACGAATCTCATAAATGCTCGATGAATAAACGGTTTATCTTCGGGCGAGCGAGAGTAGAGAGTTTTGCACTGGAATAAGTCTACTGGGAGCGATGTAAATTGCTACTACTCTCTGCGAACAGCATTATCCCCCGCATGTACGTACACGACTTCTTTGTGACTAGCGCGCATATAACTGGTTTTGATGTTTAATGGGTGTAGCGGGACGAGGCAAACTTTTTTTTTTCCTCTTTTTTTTCTATCTCTCCCTCTCTCTCTCTCTCTCTCTCTCTCTCTCGCGCGATTTGCATGCGTAGTGGCACTTTTTATAAATTTACACAATCACACGCGAGCGGCGTCAAAGAGACTCTCGCGTGCGCAACGGTGCTAATAGCGATAATTTTTCACGTCGACGAGGATTCATTCTATTTCGCGCGGCATGACAATGCCCGCGTCTCGCTCAATTTTATTCTCCGAAGAGAGATCGAAATAATCGCTGCAGTTATTAATTCAATTTCAGCTGTTGCACACGCGCACTCGTGCAGAGCTTGAAACTTGAACTTAATTTTTTTCATACCACGATTGGCTCGCGCATCTGCGTTGAATCTGAGACCGAAAATCAATTTTGTATAAGTTCCACCAAAAGTAAATACCGACGCGCCAAATCTCAAATTTCGCCCTGTTGAAAAGTGCGACGAGCGAGAGAGAGATCGTTAAAACTTATTTCTTCCGCAAGCTCGTATATGTATACGTACACAAGACGCTGAGTTTTCCTTAGTACCCTACCCCCTCCAAATTACCCGCAGCGCACTTGTAACTTAATTGCTTAAATCTAAAATATACCTGCCAGAGAGTGTGTGTGAGTATGTGTGTGTGTGTGTGTGTGTGTGTGTGTGTGACTGTGCAGTTACAAGCAGACGAACGCCGAAGCTTTTGGAATTCAAAAAGGCTCTCGATTTAAAGCCCGACTCGCACGCGGCGCTATTTTGTTCGGAAACTCAAAGCTGTGTGGAGTACGGCGCACGACGCGACGCCCGTTGGAAAAGTTTTGCGTGCCCCTCGCTGTCTAGGAAATCGAAAATCGCGACTCGCGCTCTCTCTCTCTCTCTCTCTCTCGAGTTTTTCGATTTCTGCGTTGTACCGAAAAGTTCGCAGTTTAACAAACTTTCATGCCCTTTCTAGATTACTGCTCCGAGTTGACCGAAGTCCCTGCGAGCGCGTGAAAACCTTCGAGCGAGCAGCGCTGATTGTATATGTACCGTTGGTACAAATATACATCCATACGAAAACTTAGAAAACCTCGAATTCGTCCAAGTAATTAAATGAAGTCCGAGAGCCGCGTCGAGGCAATAATGGAAGAAAAAAAAAACTGTTCCACTTTTGCACTCTATATGCAAAGAACTTATTCTTTTGTAAACACGAGAGAGAAATGAGAGCGAAAAAAATGGATAGGGCAAAATAAACATCTTAGCTGAGCATCCTTTAGAAGCGAGACGAGGAAGAGTAGAAAAAAAAGCTCGTTCAAACCACACACGCGCTCGCTCGCTCGCCCTCGTGTAACATAATGCGCACCTTGAAATAATGAAGTTGCTCGCTTTCACACGTGTACATAAAAGTCCGCGTTGTAAAGCCATTTTTTTTCTTTTTCGTTGCGCCTCGCGTATAATACGCGCGCACACCACTCTCGGAGCTATTTACATCGCCGACGCGGGCGCTTCTCTCTCTCTCTCTCTCTCTCTCTCTCTCTCTCTCTCTCTCTCTAGCTCTATTCCCGAAAGAAAAAGGAAAAAAAAAATGTGAGTGTAAAAAACAGAGCATTAGGATACGGTGTGTTACGTCTTCCTCCTCCTCATCCTCCTCCCTCCGTGGCAAAGTACTCCCTGCACATACCTTTATACATCTATGATATTATACGCGGCTCGGGCAAGCGGGGCCGAATGTATAATAATGTACGTGTAATACAAAGTGTTCACGAGCAGCGCGGTGCAGGCGTCTTCGCGAGCGCGGGGCTCTATCACTTAGCGGGGCATACATGGCGCACACGCATACACTCGCAAGCTTGTAAAGAGCCACGCGCACGATGAGACGACGTCGGCGCTTGGCAGTTAGATGTAAGTGCTTTTCATTTTCGAATGCAATTTGCTCGTTTGTGCCTGTGCTTTGCGCCGCCGCCGCCGCGAGCGAATAAGTAGTATAGTGGTATAAGTAGTAGTAGTAGTAGTAGTGGCGCGGTATGCCAAACGATTATTGTGCACTTCGCCCTCCTCGAGCTCGCTCT
>CACVKI010145142.1:61945-74432 GCA_902732785.1 Trichogramma evanescens | reverse complement strand
GACAAAATTTCCAAGAAATCAAAAAAAAATTCGTCTCGGTACGATCAAAATAGAGGAAGATAAATGCATTTGAAAATTGATTGATGCGATGATTTGGTTACGGAGTGTAATTTTTATGATTACTGTCCCTCTTGATGTGCTTCATGTAACTTGATGTAGTCCCTCATTAATAATCAAATTCTAGGTACAAATACGCATAAAATGAGGTATTACACATGGGGTAAATTTTGGAGCGACGTACAATCCAAAAACGCAGTGAAAAAACGACCTTTTCGTGACAATCACCCTATAAACAATTTTGTAAAAAAAACCATGAAATTTCAAGAAAAAAATCTCGTTTAATTCAAATTTCAACATGGAAAGAAGGTTCGCTCGCGCGTCTCACGCATATAGATTTGGTCAATAGCATGTATACTTTATTGTAAAACAGCTATAATTATGAAAATCAATATGGCGATCATAAATTTGACTCCTGAAGACCTGTATGTCATAAAATGATTTCGACAATTTTTAACTCGATAACAAAAAGTGTTTAGAATTGATCAAAGAACACGCCTGATTTTTTTCAGAATTTTTGAAACGATTTTTGGATTTCTGGATAACACCATTTTTTTCAACTCCAAACACTTTTTGTCGTATAACTTTTTCTCGTAAAGTTGACGGTTATCGAGTTAAAAATTGTCGAAATCATTTTATGACATCCAGGTTTTCGGGAGTCAAACATTGACCAAATCTATATGCGTGAGACGCACGAGCGAACCTTCTTTCCGTGTTTAAATTTGAATTGAACGAGATTTTTTTCTTGAAATTTTATGGTTTTTTTTACAAAATTGTTTATAACTCTTTATTAAATAAATTTTCGATAATTCCTACCCCGGGTTCGAAAAGTACATTAAATTTTACGTAAGAAATGATATCTGAACAATTTTTTAAACAATTTTTAGTCGGTGTAATTCATCGCTATAAACGTTGTCCAAAAATGGTCACTTCGGGCGTTAAAGGGTTAACGTATTGTACACGCATTATGAAACACATGTAACGAAGTTGAATTAACGTAGAAAAAATTGATGGATTAATTGTCGCGTAATATTATGCAGCTTTCTACATTTAAACATCGCGCCATCGCGAGCCGATTTCTAGCACAAAACACGTTTACATGATGAAACTAATTTTGCAGTCTCCGACTCCGTTGGTACATCGGAGCAAAATTTTTGCGATACTCGTCGTCTCGAGCTTTTGCCTTTATCCGGGGCGCAGCGCTTGAGTCGCGGCCAGTGGCCACCGCCTCAGGCTCGCTCTCTCTCTCTCTCTCCTCTCCTCCAGCGCGCCGCGCCGCTCCCCGAAATACCAAATAGAAGACTTTCATGCGCGCCGCAGCAACGGCAGTACAAGAGTCGACCGGCATTTTATCCTCCTGTGCGTGCGCGGAACGATTTCTCAGTCGGCGTCGCTTCTTCGCGTTTGTGTTACACTACTGCCATAGAGTGCCTGGCCTGCGCTGATTACTGAACGCGCGTGTGCGAGTGTTTCACGTTAATAATATATAACAAACGACAAAAAGTCACCGTTTAGTGGGTAAATAACATAACATTTATTAGTCTCTGGTGTTTATTGTCGCCAATATCGTCCAGAGAACGTCGTAGACCTGTTGTATTTATAGAACAGTGAACGAACATTTTATTGTCCTGCCCACAGCCGGCATAATAATCTTATAACCTTTCTCTCTTTGTCTCGTTTTCGCTCTCTCACTCGGCGTTTCGACCGTTGTGCTGCTCCAACAGTGGTCAGTTCGTTACAATCATGTCAACGAAAACGGCAAAGAAGGTGGCCACGCCGCAGCAGCAGCAGCAGCCCTCCACGTCGACTCCCATCAACAGCGGTCCGGGTGGAGCGCAGTCGGCGTCGCGTGCCAGGCCCGGCTCGCCCTTGAGCCCAACGCGCTACTCGAGGCTTCAGGAAAAGCATGATTTGCGAAATCTCAACGACAGATTGGCATGCTACATTGACAAGGTGCGCCACCTCGAAACCGAAAACTCTATGCTCACCCGCGAGATTCAGAGCCGAGAGGACAAGAACCACATAGAAGTTAACAAAATCAAGTCCATGTATGTGCATGAGCTTGAGGATGCCAGAAAACTTCTCGACGAGACCGCTCGGGAGAGGGCTAGACTCGAAATTGATACCAAGAGGCTCTGGGATGACAATGAGGATCTCAAAAATAAGTAAGTTATTGATATACGTGTTGTTTTTGTCTTGGTAGCTGGTTACCAAGCAGGTGTTAAACTGCACTTGATTATAATCCTTGTGTCATAAATGCAATTCTGTATGTCCCCTCGGTCATGAGTCATGTTCCAAGTTTGTACGCTAAAATGAATTTTGCAAATACCTTAGAGATAAGCATTTATGAGTATCAGACCCCAGATGTAATTATCAAACATTTCATTACTATTCAAATATTTTATGAACTCGCTGACAATATTCAAGTCATGAAGTATATTTATTTGAAGCATAGTTTTTGTAAAAACAATAACACACAGTTGACGACTATAACTATGTAGTTACATTATTCGAAGCAGTGATTGCACAATGCTGAAATTCTTTTTTTTGTTTATTTTCTATTAGAAATGTGCTAAAATTACATCTTAGTTTCATTCTTATTTTATTTAAATTGTTTATACTGAAAATATATTTAGCTCAGCAAATGAACTTGAAAACAAACAAAAATATTTAAGGGATTACAAAATTCATAGTTTATTGCTTTTTTCTTAATGAATTAAATCAAGATTATAATATTGTTTTTATGTTTTGGGATGTCATTATCTAATTTATTTATTAGTGTTGTTCATTCACGTTGAAAAAAGACAATTTTTACAGAATTACAAATCCTTAAGTTCTAGAATACTACCTATGAACTTGTATATGAATGATAAGATCGATTAATTTTCTCGTGCACGTAAAATGTGAACAAACATACAGGCAAAATATACCGGTACACCGAGCGTTAGGCAACTTCCATGCATATTTTAATTCATAATTTCGAAATTTACGGAATTCGTATGGCTTCTCGTGATATTGTAAAATATATTATGCCCAATGACGAGAAAAAAATTCGGCCTGCAAGAAATACTATATAGTTCATAAAGCTTGTGTATGTGTCAGTATAAGTTGACGATACGTGTATGTGTGTACGCAACGCATGATGTATAGTACAGCTTGTGGTTACGTCACGGTCCGCCTATAGAAAGCCTCAACGACGATGATGTCAGGGTGGGTGGCGTGTAGAGCAAGACTGACCTAAAAACATTGACTCTAGCCGTAGTATACGATCGTCGACATTGATAAAATTTTAGCCGTATAACACGTGCGCGAAAAAAAAAGAATATCAGCGCGCGCGGAATTTCGTATATTGCGCCAAGATATCACGCTGCGCGACACTTACGTGTCGCGTACAGCTGTATATCAAAGCAATATCTACGGATAAATATATAACTGCGGGATGTCCGAGTCCGTTTCCCGCCAAAATCTCCCGTATACAGACGCGATCGCGGCTTAGAACTATTTTAAAGCGTGTTTTTTTCCTTCCTTTCACTTGAAAAAACATGAGACAATCTGCCATGGACCGTAACATAACGAGAGGATGACACTAGGCGCTGACCGTGGACCGAACGCAAACTCAATGTCAATGGTCTTTCCTCGAAGATTGTGCCGTGTTTATGTTGCACATTTTGGCTGAATGGGATAATTAATACTGCTCGAGCAACCCGAACTGACGTCAGCGGAACGTCGCTCACGCACCACGATTGCTCCAAATTCGCTACGCGAGAGCAATTGAATGTTTTTCGGTGATTTTCGAGTGCATTCGAGACTCCGCGTCTATCGGCGCGTTGACATATAGTCACGTTCGAAAAAACAAACTGTCTGATCTGTTTACCGAGAATCGAAAAAATTTCTAAACTAGAAACTACTAACAGTCGAACGTTGTAACGGCGCTAACAAGTACAACCTTTTACACTCGTGCTCGCGCACGAGTACACGCGCAAACGTAAATATTGTGTACGCACTCGTAAATGAAGTCAGACGATATTTTAATTCCCGCGCACCGCATGCTTTTCCTCTCGAGAATCGAGACTCGTCTCTCTAGGCCACTCGCGCGCCTTCTGTTTATCGTTTTTTCGTATCTAAGCAAATTACCACATCAATCGAGCTTCGCCGACCATGATGCGTCATCGCGATGTTCTATAGATTTTGCATGGAATTTGCGAAAGAAGGAGTTCCAAGTGTTGTCTGTATCTTTTCCTGCATAAACACGACTTTTTTCATAAATCAAGACTATCTTGCAACCTAATGCATATGGGTATCAGTATTTATTGATACTAGTCGGGCTATTGGTACTGCACTTTAGGCTCGTGCGTTAACTAAAAGTAAAAGGGAGAGTCAAATTGCGCTCTCCTCACGCTCGCAAGTCCGGAAGAACACCATGAGTGGCTGTAAAGCGCAGCGCCTGCGGCGTGCAGATCCCCAACACGCTTTGTTTTAACTCTCCCACTTGGATGATCTTACGAGTCGATGAAAAAGGTTTCTCGTCATTGTACTTAGTTTTGCTTTCGTAACTTATCGGCATCATCTTAATTATTCTTAAACGTTACACTAGCAAAAAAAGTTTCTTCACTTGAAGATTTATTATTTACTTTAAATTCAAAATTATAATTACGATAAGTAATGAGAAAGGCAAAAGTGAACGAAGAACTTGTGGCCCATGCACAGTTGCTTACGGAGCGAAATCTTCGAGGGAGATACGAATGCAATACGCGTACCCTGCATGCGTGTGCATGTGCACGCGGAGAATTCTCCATGTGGGTCGTCGTCTGCGAAATGTCGTCAGGCAAAAATAAATCATAATTCGTAAACTCGCGCGATGAACTGTTTTATAATATAATCCGTGATAAAGATCTATGAGTGTGAATTTCGCACTATATTTTCATTTGGAATTTAAATTAGTTTATCGTAAGAAATTTACGTGCAACGAAGACTAGCCCCCTTATATGTATTTTCCATTTAATACTTGGCCGCACCCACTCGCAGTAAACACCCGCAGCTACATGGTGAGCATTACTCACACACAGGAAATGACAGAGTGCAGTCGATCGGGCTCCCTTTTCAATGAGCGAACATTTAGGTTTAGGGTTTTGTATCGATGTAAATCTAAAATACTCTCTGAAATCTTACAAATATGAGTGAATTTTGTAAAATGAAATAATATTGATTAATTAACTGATTTTTTTAGGCTTGAAAAGAGGACGAAGGATCTGCAGGTGGCCGAAAGGAACTTGCAAATGTACGAGACTCGCTGCACTGATTTGCAGACTCAGTACAATCAGTCGCAAGCCGAACGCAAGAAGCTTGCCGAACGGGAGCGTGAACTCGAAAAGGAAGTCGAACGGTTGACGGCGGTACTCGACGAGACGCGCAGACATCTCGAAGAAGAGACTCTGCAACGTATCGATTTGGAGAATCACATTCAGAGTCTTAAGGAAGATATCAGCTTCAAGGATCAAGTATTCCAACAGGAGCTCTCGGAGACTCGTAGTCGTCGCCAGGTGAGTGTCTTGGCCAAACAAGCTTAAAACGCATGTGGCAAATGAATTTTAAAACTAACAATGCTTGCTTTCTCGTAGGTCGAAATTTCAGAGATCGACGGGCGTCTTGCTGCTGAATACGAAGACAAGCTTCAGCAGTCACTTCAAGAATTAAGAGAGCAGTATGAGGCTCAGATGCGTGCAAATCGGGATGAAATCGAAATGCTCTATGAGAACAAAATTAAGAATCTTAGTACCTATGCTCAGCGTAACAGCGGCAATGCAGCTCAAGCTCTTGAAGAACTTAAAAATGCTCGCTTGCGTATCGACGGTATGAACCAACGTATTACCGAACTGGAAACGGCTAATAATGCTCTCAATCAACGCATTAGGTAAGACTTGTCACGAACAAATCCTTTATTTTTTCAAGTTCACTTTAATTATTAACAAATAACATAACTTCTGCAGAGAGTTGGAAAACGGTCATGAAAATGAGCGTGCCCAGTATGTCGAAAATATGGCTCAATTGGAAGCAGAATTAGACAGAATGCGAAATGATATGGCCAGCCAGTTACAAGAATATCAAGAACTTATGGACATCAGGGTGGCTTTGGACCTTGAAATTGCTGCTTACCGTAAATTACTAGAATCTGAGGAAGCCAGGTGTGTGGCGAGAATAATTCTTTACTCTATGTAGTGCAGTTTTGATTCATTGAAAAATTAATAATGTTATTTATACAGGTTAAAGATTACTCCGATGCCATCTCCCAATGTATCAACTCGTGCGACTCCATCGCGTCAGACTCCTGTCCGCGGTGGTAAGAGGAAGCGAACCTTGCTCGAAGAATCAGAAGAACACACTACAAATGATTTCAGTGTTCAGAGCTCGGCTCGCGGAGATGTTGAAATCAGCGAAGCTGAACCTGAGGGTCGTTATGTAAAACTAACAAACAAGGGTACCAAGGTTCGTGGAATCTTCAACTTCTTTTCTAACTAAAACTGCTTTTGCTTAAACGCACGATTAATAACAAGCTTTTTTATTTGTTTAAATAAATATGACTTATTTGCACTGCTTGTACATGTGTATCACATGATTTTTCACTGGATTTTTATTCATTAAAATTTTTCAATATTTTTTTATCGAAAATGTATTTTTTAATGCTGTAGTTATTTCATACCCGTCATAACCGAATCTCGCTATGCTGTATTAATTTGAAGTGAAACAATGCACTGCTTCCTAATGTCATAAACCTTTAACATATTGCTTGATTAATTTTTGGAATTATTACGACATTGAAAATAAAATTACTCTAATATAACCACGGTTAAAATATGAAATTTTAGGAAATTAGCTTGAGTGGCTGGCAATTGATCCGTAAAGTAGAAGATCTAGAGACAGTATATAAGTTTCATAGAACCGTGAAAATCGAACCTTCCGCAACAGTTTGTGTGTGGTCGTCTGATATTGGGGCCAATCATGAGCCCCCAGCGAACATCGTAATGAAGGGACAAAAATGGTTTGTTGCTGATAACATGACGACCGTTCTTCTTAACAATGAAGGCGAGGTAAAAAAAATCTTGCAAATACAATCAAACTGTTTTTTTACGGAATCGTAAAATTTATCAAATTTTATTTAAAGGAAATGGCCTTATCAGAACGTAAGAAGCAACAATTGTCTACTGCACAATCAAGACAAAGAGAAAGCTTCTTGAGAATACCAGAAGAACTTCATCATCAACAGGTAAATTTTAGTTCTCATATTGATTTTTTTAGTTTTTGATATTAACCAGTTGGATTGTAAAACTATTAATCATTTTTAAATACCCATTGTAATTGTAACATTTGGAACAATGATTAATTTTGTTTTATATAGAGAAGATCATTCTTCTTCAACCCATTTAGGCGCCAGTAAATTACAGCTCTGATGATGTTAAATACCGTAAGTCACAGTAGTCGAAATGAAAGCATAATTTATGTCTTATCACTATTTAGGACTTAACTATTTATGTAATTCTTCAATATAAAAATTTATCTCTGTAAATTCTTATTCATTGTTTTTTTTACATAACAATATATTAATTTCTACTCAGCTTAAAATTCAAGGTACATGACTTTTTATCTTGATGATCATAATTTTAGTAAAACTTTCTCTGGTGTAAACTTATTAGCTATTAAATGCAAATCAAATCAGAGCTGTCAGCTTGATATAAAGTTTCGATAATTTTTTTCAACTTGACTAATATAAATAAGATTTTGGCTTTGTAGAATAAATTTATTTAGCAATTGTGTCTAATATACTAATCTGTCTTTTTATGTATATACTTTCTATTTGAAATTGATTTGTCTGAAAATTTGTTTAATTTTATTTGTTACAGGGTGACCCTAAAGGAGACGAGCGTTGCTTCCTTATGTAAAATGTTGAAAAAATTACTTTCTATTAATCGACTCTACCTGCTTAAGTTTCTGAATAATTGAGGCTTTTTAAGCTGTATAATTCAGCTCTTTTTGTTTGTAAGTTAATGATACATGATCAAGGCTTCATTATTATATTAAGTCCAATAGCTTTATACTGTATTTAAAAAAATTGTATCTCATTATTTTTAATTTTACCTGATGCTTGCATTTTCAAAGCTTCAAAGAATGAAAAATAAATTTATTAATTTACATTGTGACGATTATAAGAATCGTTTGAAAATGTAATGCTGCTAAACAATAAGCACTCTATAATTAGTGTCAAAAAGTGAATCAAATTGGTTGTACTAACCACCAATGGCCTTAATGTAAAAAATTCAAAGCATAATGGACAAACTATTTTTTTTAGTACACGCAGTATGTTTTTGAAAAAAGAATATTGGAAATTAATATTCTACTATATTGAAGTTGCCTTTATAGTTAAACAGAATTAATAAATATTAGAGTTTTCAATAACGATGGATTTATAAATTATCTATATTTCTTGTTTGATCCGTTGCTATAACATATAGATCTTTACTACTTGTAAGATTATAGATTCTAAGATAACTGTTTTTTCTTTTATGACAAGGCAGTAAATAACATCTGCAGTTACAAGATATAGATTTTTATAATGATTATTATTAATTATTATACTTAATATTTTCTTGCTCGTGCGATGTGTAAGAACACGGCAATTTTGTAAACAGCAAGTTGTGTGTATTAAACGTTCTATATGAATTTGACAAAAGAAAATTGAAGCTGAGTTTCTCTATTTTGTTCGTGTTTTTTTCCTCCCTAACGATCTTGCGTAATTTTCCGCACACAAGCGTATGGATTAAGTCAGCAATCTACGCAGATAAAGGGCAAATCAACGTAAATTGGTAATAGAACATTATCATCATGCATGTGATTACCTGAAAATTATATATCAAAAGGTTTTTCAAACTTCTTGTAGTTTCAATTAATTTAAATTACAAGCACTGATATGCAATATTTCACTATTCATGGACATGGAAATTTTGATAAATTAAACAAGGTCTATCAAAAATGAACACATTTAAGTAATGCTAATTTATTTATAATGAGTAATGACTCTATTATCATTCTCGTCCTCTAGTTTACTCATTTTTCTTGAACAAATTTATTCATACTTATATTTGAAGATTTGTCAATAAAGTTCACCACTTAAAAACAATCACAAAACTCTCTTATCTTAAAAAAAGTATTTTCAATGATCTAACAGAGTTAGGATAAAATAGAAAGTTTTAAACAGGCTTTCTGATAAATTTCAAGTTTAGTAAAAATATTAAGTAAATTTGCTAGAAGATGTTCTCATGTCTCGATGTATTGCCGCAAAGACGAAAAAATTGACAGCAATGCAATAAAAATCAATTCCATTCATGAGATACGATTTACGATGATTCGGCGACTGTGTAAGATTGAAGCCAGCAGCGACAGTCGAAAACGCTTATACCGCGACACGTCACACGTACGGTAAACTACGGGTCATGCTAGCCACAGCAAGGTCGCTAACTTTTCAGTTCACAGCTACAGAATGCCGATGACCGATTACAATCAGACAGTATTTTATGTACCTATTCAATGAAGTGGCCTTGAGAAGACTGATGTTTGGTTTACGATGTGTTCAGCTAGAAAATAATTTTTTTTTTTCCACTTCTTAACTTCATTAGTTTATTGAATTACGCTAGGAGCTGATATGAATGGTAAATTGTTAGAGTCTAGTGATATCAAAAGTTAGAAACTGGTCAATAATTATTATATATTCATGTGTTAAGGTTTGATATATGTATTAATTATACGTTGGCCTTGAGAGTGTCCGAACGTATCAAGTTTAAGCTATGTTCTGTGTGTTTGAATTACGTTTTAAAATTTTTGGTGGCCTTGAAAAAGGCCGATTTTTTTGTTAAGAGCTGATCAAGGCTAGATGTTTAGCCGCCGAATCCGTAGAGAGTGCGGCCTTGTCTCTTCAAAGCGTACACTACGTCCATGGCTGTGACCGTCTTGCGCTTGGCGTGCTCGGTGTAAGTGACAGCGTCACGGATGACATTTTCGAGGAAGACCTTGAGAACACCACGGGTCTCTTCGTAAATCAAGCCAGAGATACGCTTTACTCCGCCGCGACGAGCCAGGCGGCGGATGGCAGGCTTGGTGATTCCCTGGATGTTATCACGCAGAACCTTCCTGTGGCGCTTTGCTCCTCCTTTTCCCAATCCTTTTCCACCCTTTCCACGTCCAGTCATGATGAGTAATTTATTGGGTTTACTGTTCGACGGAGAGCAACGAACTGATGTCGAGTGAGGCAAAGTGCACGGTTTTATAGTCTGCCAACCGGCGCAGCTCCCCCCTTGGCAAACGCGTGGCTCCCCTCTACTAAATTTGGACCAATCAGATCGTTGCAACAACGCCGAGCTATGCTACGTAGAGACGGTATAAAAAAAGCGACCGGCGTTTTCTCAGGCACACTAGTCGTTTTGCTCGCCGCCTCAAATCGTATCCACGAATCTGACAGAGTCGCGATGGCCCGCACCAAGCAAACCGCTCGCAAGTCTACCGGAGGCAAGGCCCCACGCAAGCAACTGGCGACCAAGGCCGCCCGCAAGAGCGCGCCAGCAACCGGAGGAGTCAAGAAGCCACATCGCTACAGGCCTGGAACTGTTGCTCTCCGTGAGATCAGACGTTATCAGAAGAGCACCGAACTGCTGATCCGCAAGCTGCCCTTCCAACGTCTCGTTCGTGAAATCGCCCAAGATTTCAAGACTGACTTGCGTTTCCAGAGCTCTGCTGTGATGGCTCTGCAAGAAGCTAGCGAGGCCTACCTCGTCGGACTCTTCGAAGATACCAACTTGTGCGCTATCCACGCCAAACGTGTCACCATCATGCCCAAGGACATACAATTGGCTCGTCGTATTCGTGGAGAACGCGCTTAATTTATTATAACCCGTCCACACTTATCAAAACAACAGTCCTTTTCAGGACTACCATATTACTGAAACGAGGATATTACATCATTTGCACATTCCATTTGATTGTTAAATTATAATTATAAAAAGACAACAATTTATAAACACGCAGATCTCACACGAAAAGATCGTGAAGCCGGTTTAGATCAAGCATCTAGATTGATCTCTATCTTTCCGTTGAGAAATTTTTTTCATACGTCAATACTTGATAATATTTATAATTACTAAGTACCAATATCATCAGTGATTTAAGATTGCTTTAAGTTCGTCCATTGCGTCCCAAATTATTGCTAAGTAATTGTACATTCAGCCCGTGTAATGCGAAATCCTACGGTTTACTTTAAAATTGACTGTAACGAGTCATAAAATTGAAGATTGAAAACTTTTTGAACGTATCAAGGACATAGAGAAATCGGACTTGAAATTAGTATTTTCAATCTAATTTACTGAAACTTCTACTCAACTTTTTTCTAAACGACTTAGTCTCAGCATTGCCTGAAGAAGATCATCTCAAGTATCTCGCAATCAGTCAAATATTGTCAACTGACAGTAACTATAAATCGTCAACGTTGTATGATTGAAGTGACCTTGGCTTATGAACAACTTTGCTAATCTTGGCAGAACTAAAATTTAGAAAAAAGGTTGACGGGAATTTTTAAATTTATTTACATAGGATGATCGTTTTTTTTAATATTTGTACCAACTGGGCCTACAGCAAAGAACTGAATTGCTAAAGAAATTAATCATTTTTTAACATAGTAATTATGAAATTGTACGTTCGCTTAATATTTTTGTTTTTCGTTATATTTTTGATTTTTGTATCTATTATGATTGAAAATACTATAAAATTGCGAATGTCAAGCGTCAATAACTGGATTGATTGTACGTCAATATGTTAATCATTCTAATTTATAATTCTTAGATATACAGTGGTCGCCGGTTAAGAGAATCACTGTTTGACAAGAATTTTCATTCTATTAAGCGGATGATTCTACTATCCGATAGGGATTGCAATAACTTATAAATAACTTTGAATCCGAGAAATTATGCATTATTATAATAAATAATTTAATTAATAAATAATTTATTATTATAAATGAATATATAATAAATTATTTATTATTAAATATTTATTCAAATCATATGTGACACTTTATCTTGATTTGTTTTTTCTTTTGGTCAATTATTTTGAAAATAAATTTTTCAAATTTGTAGTACTCTTCAAAGGATTTCGAACGGTACTTTCTATCTCGTAACGATTTAATAATAATCTACTAAGAGTAGCCTGTGATATATTTAATAAAAGCGCTGCATCACTTTGTGATAAATTTGGCAACAAATCATATTTTTTTAGTAGCTCCTTTTTTTCAAGGAAACTTGAGCCTTTTCTATGAACTATAGCTGATGATTTTTTCATACTTGTATCACTAACACAATTAATTATTATGAGCATGTAATACCGACGGTGCTATGAG
>CACVKI010145142.1:0-61895 GCA_902732785.1 Trichogramma evanescens | reverse complement strand
CATGTATAAGGATACGGGAAAATCATTGTTAGGATTTTTGATTCATTTAACCGGCGTATTCTATTAAGCGCAATTCTCTTAAGCGGCGACCACTGATGAGGTATAAAATTTTGAAATTTGTAAACTATAAAATTAAGTCTCAATTCAATATATCAGTGGGTAGTTTAAATTTAAGGATATTTCATTTAATCGGCTTTTTAAAATACGTACTCATACATTGAGTGTTGATGTTTATTCTGCTAACATCTGACCTCGGCAGGCATCACATGGTCATCAGAAAACTAAGGATATACTAAGTATATCCAAGACAAGACAACGAAAGCGTTTTCATGTCGACGCGAAACTTACCGTCACCATACCGTATACGTCGTGTCTAAATGTATGTAGATGCTACGTAATATATAACTGACTACGATATTTACACTTCTACCCAGTTAAATATCGCGCCTTTATCATACATAAACTGTGAAATATGAACTTTTCATTAAACTGCTGCTACTCGTACATTTATCTTGTAAACAGTTCAATACTGTACGTGAATTTGATTATTAAATTTAGTGTAAAGCGTAGGGGAGGCATTTCAGTTAAGTATTAATTTAGTTTTGTTCATTAAATAGATATTCCTATGTTTAAATGTTTTGTTGGCCCTGAGAAGGGCCGTTTGTTTGAAGGTCGCAAGGTTTGGTAAAGAAATTTAAGCTTTCTTCTCGGTCTTCTTGGGCAGAAGTACAGCCTGGATGTTGGGCAGGACACCGCCCTGGGCAATGGTAACTCCGGACAGGAGTTTGTTCAATTCTTCGTCATTGCGAATGGCCAATTGGAGATGTCTGGGGATGATTCTCGTCTTCTTGTTGTCGCGAGCGGCATTTCCAGCCAACTCGAGCACCTCAGCGGCCAAGTATTCCATTACAGCGGCCAAGTAGACTGGGGCTCCGGCTCCTACACGTTCGGCGTAGTTACCTTTGCGAAGCAGACGATGGATTCTGCCCACTGGGAACTGAAGTCCTGCGCGAGTCGATCGGGTCTTTGACTTGCCCTTGGCTTTGCCGGCACCACCTTTTCCACGTCCAGACATTGTCGAGGGAAGTTGCGTAGATTACGTACGTGTGACAGTATGAAGGCACGAATGCGATTTGAGCGTTGGGGGGCCGCGTCAAGCTATTTATACTGGAAACCAGATCGCGCGCGAACGAAAAAGATGGGGGAAACAGCCAAGTGGTGGTAGAGGGGCCGAGCCGCTGTGTCGCGCGCCGCACAGTTTCTCACATAAATACAGACGCCAAACTCCCGCCCGGGCACACTCTATCGTATTCACCGAATCCGTATAGTTACTCCGCAATGGCTCCGAAAACAAGCGGCAAAGCTGTGAAGAAGTCTGGCAAGGCCCAGAAGAACATCTCCAAGAGCGACAAGAAAGGCAAGAAGAAGAGGAGGAAGGAAAGTTACGCCATCTACATCTACAAGGTCCTGAAGCAGGTTCACCCCGACACCGGTGTATCCTCCAAGGCCATGAGCATCATGAACAGCTTCGTCAACGACATCTTCGAGCGCATCGCCGCCGAAGCTTCCCGCTTGGCTCATTACAACAAGAGATCGACTATCACCTCCCGGGAGATCCAAACTGCCGTCAGGCTTCTGTTGCCTGGTGAGCTCGCCAAACACGCCGTGTCCGAAGGCACCAAGGCCGTGACTAAATACACCAGCTCGAAGTAATCACTTTAATCAAGACTTGAACATCGAAACAATCAGCCTTTTTCAAGGCTACCAAATATCTTAAACGTAGAACGACTTGAATCGCATGAAATTCGATTATCATGTAATGATATTTTTTAAGCAAAATTTCTAAACGATAATAATTTTTATTATACCGTAGCTGGATTTTGTCCTAATTATTCATGTATGCGGGTCAGCGTAAAAGATCCGGCTGACTCGACGAATGAAAAGTTGTTTGATTCATAAGAATTTAAGAATTAAAAATGAGAATCAACAAATTATGATCCGAGCTATTACCTGAGCTCAATACATGTAAAATGGAAAAATTGTTTGTCTAAAATTGTTTTGCCCGCAGTAAAGGTTACTGTTACTCTGGCATTATCCGTGCTTGCGAGCATATGACAAATCTGTCTAATAGAGTCTGAGTCGTAATTATTAACTAAAATATATTTTTGGCAATCTTGACTAATGAGTATTAAATAGCACTCACACGTAAAATTTTCGTTGGGAATTTATGTATTGTGTTTTCAATTACAGTTTTGAATTTCCAATGTGATGTCGTTGGCTGGAGCACGGCCATGACGAAGGACCCTTATCTGCGAGACTTTTGATTTTAAGGTTCACACAAACAAAAATAGCTTAGAAGCGAGACTCCTTTCAACTCAGTAAATGCGTAAATGTAAAATCGACGTCTAAGTTTTATAAGTTAATCGATAAATTGTTCATGGAATCAGAGCCGTATTGTTTTAAACTTTAAAAATGTGCCTACAAAAAATAGAGGAGAGGAAAACTTTTAAATGAAATAACGCAGCTGTATATAAAAACCAAGTAAAATGTATTCTATGGGCAACATGATTTATATATGTGTATACAATAATAATCGTTAATCATTATTCTAATACATTAAAATATTAGCCACAGTGATGGTCGCATGCATGTGAGTACACGTTAAAACCATTCTCGTGTCGTTTATTTTTCAGTTTAATGTACTTACACTATTCGAGTGAGTGTACGTGTGTGAATGACTTTTTTACATTACTTTTATTCCAACACACAATACATAATTATATGAATGTTTGCATAATATCGTAAGCTTCTCTTGCTTTCAATCCTTTAAAGTAACAATTATTTTCGCTTCATCACAACATATTTTCGTATATATTTTTAAAAACTTTCCATCAAACATAAAAATAAATAATATTCGCCTTATTCTTCATTTATTCTAGGATCTTAATGATGATAATGACTCATTCATTTACAGAAATTTTTGACGGGCTAATTGAAGTATCATAAAATATAGATGACAAATAATAATAATAATATAAATGGCGAATAATGATAATCATTATTGTTATTATTATTATCATTATTACTAAAATTATAATTCAAGTGACAATTGTTACGCAATTTGAATCAAAGACACGTTTGATATTTCTAAATTTATAGTAGTAAATGACACAACGATACAAAGATGCAACTTTACAATATTAAATAACACATAGCACTGCTCTAAAATGAAAACGCGATAATAATTAAAATTAAAAAATATGTTTCACTTACAAGAATCGTAACGATGAACCGATTACTTATAGCTATCAACTATAATTTCTTGTTCATTCCGATTGATCGAGCAAAAGCACATGGAGCACCATTAATATTTGACGAAATTTACAATGTAAAAATGATTAATAATTTACATTATAGATATTCGCAGACACACGAAAGGCATTCGCGTCTTTGTAACTTGTAATCTCTGCGATCATAGACAACGTGAAAATGTATGCAATCATTATTACCACGTGTCTCCCGCTTTCTCCTTTTATTCCGAAACCGCGTTAATGCTCGATAAAGGTAGACTGTGTCTATCGCTTGCAGTTTTGAATACCAAAATTCAGTAATACGATGTATTAAAAGTGACTTTCTATCAGTCGAAGCGTTTCGAAGTAATTGTGCGTCATTTCGACGTATCCCATAAGACCAGTTCACAAAGTATGAGAACGAAGAGGACTAAACGGGACCTTGGAAAATATTTTAATGAAAAATTTGTTATCAACGCGATGCATAAGTACGATCGATCCAATTGCACACATTGTAATTGGGGGGCAGATAGTTTATCGAGTCATATTTCCATGGATGCTTTTTACTTTTATTGTATCATATATTATTTTTGTGTAATAGACATCGTTACATGCTAATCGTAATTACTATCAACACATAAAATTATACGCAAATATATAATTTTTATGATTACATAAATATTCATACGTCTGCAACGTACACGTGTGTATCTAAAATTATGTTCTCTATACAATTTCGGCACGTTCATTGCGGATGAGACATCAGTAACGCTGTTACACTTGAATGTTGCTCCGTACCTCCCTTGAATTTAATTCGTAGCCTGCACTTTGTATCAATGCGAGTGCAGTACAAGCGACAGTACACCAAACAAATCTGTGTAATACATTTTCGCTTTCTCAACCGAATAAACTGCACGTATGTGTACTTTTTTACCCGCTTACTATTATTTACACTAAGGGTATAATGGCACTATATAAAAGTTGAATTTTTGTCTTTATTTATTTTACACATTCGATGAAAATATAAAGAAAATCCACTCTCCTTATCCGATCTTTATATATGAATTATATTGGTACATAATTCGCCGGTGAAAACGTGAAATTTAGTATCATTAAAATATTTATAGTTTACAGACGAATCACTGGTTTGAGCAGTAGTACAACACTGACGTCGACGCATTTATTACACGTTAATAATGTTTATAGAATAATTATACTTCGCGATTCAAATAAAATTTCTCCCACTTGAATAGTGCGCTCTTTTTATTATTATTTTTATTTCTATTGATCACAGGTGTATCATATGCGTATTTTTCTGTAGCTTGATTTTTCTAAATCTCAAAAATTCATCAACAGATCTTGTACTTTCGAACATTTGCACCGGGTATAAACTTGACACTTTTGTTTGTATTAAAAATTACCGTAAAGTATATTCGTTTGCAACATTCAATGAAAAATAATTTTATGCGTAACTCTGTTAATTTTTCATTACTCGATAAAAGGAAGAAAAAATATCTTTTTATCTCTAGATTATATATTGAAATGTATGTAAATAAAAATATTCTTTTTCATGCGAAGTGCCGCCAATCATTTTTCAGCTTCTTTTGTGCAATAAAGTAGAAATATACATTTGCATAAGGAGGTAAATGTAATGCTTTGAACTTACGATAACATCGAGTGGTCCATAATATGTTATTTATCATACAAATATTATATCTGACTTGGACAATCTTACAGACAATAGGTTTTTTCCCTCATGCACATTGTGGTATAATTTAATCTAATTAATCACACTTTTATGGACATAGTTTTTTTTTTCATTTAAATAAGTTTCTACAATAAATATTTTCTGTGCCATTTTTTGTCTGTGTACAAAAATTGAAAGGACTCCGGATGTGTATTTTACAAAATATAAATATCATATATACGTTGTTGATTACTCATTGTAATGTCTCGGTCCCCCAACAATATATTTATTTATGTGTACTTTTTATAATAAATTCAAGTTTATTTTAGGGAGATCTTCACGAGCGAAGTTAATGAAAAAATTTTGGTACGACACTGCTGAATGATAGGAGATAATTGTCGATACGGTCCTGTTAAGATGTTCATTAAAAATTTCATGTTCACATGTTACTACTTTCAGCGTACCAAATTTGTATTTTATAAAAAATTTTTTATGCTCGGTATGACTTTTTTTTATAAATTTATATATTGTGATTCTTATAAAGTGAATTGTTGGCTAAGAGATTGCACTTTGTGATTATCATCTTATAATTGAAAAACTTTGCAATTACAACGTAAAATTTTCACATAAAATGTCGTGTTAATTTACATATACATCCTTATAAACATCCACACACATAATTTTTACAATGACTAACGGCAAATATAATTTTTTTCTTGTTTTCTCGTATTTTTCTTTTTTCAAAAACATATTAACAATTTGATTAAATAAAGTAGCAGATGCCAAATTTTGAGAGTTTCAAAGAAACTTAACAAATCCTATAAAATATTTCTATTATAGTAGTTTCATGAATTAACGAGAACAAATGTATTGTTTTTTTAAAAGATTTTATTCCTGATTTAATTTTGCAACTGGCAGGAATAATCCGTATTAGACGAGAAATTCGTACAAAAGAACGACAAAAAATAGAATAGCATATGATACAATTACATTGACGAATCTTTTATAATCGGTACAACCGGCACTTGACTCTTGGCGCATAATTTACAATACATAAATCCCATTTATTCGTTTTCAGGCACATTGATGCACACTCACATACTGCGGTTTAATGAGAAGAGGGCCACAAATGGTGCCAGGCACTATTCATTTAATATACCTGTGATACTCCATTCATATGTAGTATAAATATATGATAATATACGCATACGGCTTTACACAATTTATTTGTATTTTTAGTTAAGTTCTACTAATTTCATCTACTCGCTTAAAAGTGGGCTCCACAATTTTCATATCAAGCTTTGAAGATAAATTTTTACAAATGATTCAATCCGTAAATATTGAGCTCAATTTTTGTTCTAATTTGGTTTTTTCTTCCTTTTCAAATGTGTTTACGAGAACAACACTTAAGAGGATATGTCTTACGAAATATATTCATCGTCATTAGTACATATTACAACAATAAACAACGTCGAGGATTATTTATAAGGCATAGAATTCAAGGCTTTCGGGGAGAGTCATTGTGTGTAAAATTTCGTACAATATTTTTATTTCTTTTTATAAAATTTCAACTTTTTACCTCTATTCATTTTTGCACATACATACAATCCAATATTTTTCTGAATTTATCTATTAGATTTCGTTGCACTATCTCTCAACAATGTCTTTGCTATCAATTGGCTTTTACGTAAAAATGAATGTATGTTGATATTTATCAAGCTAGATAACGAGCAAAAAAATCGATCGAACCTATGAATGTGAAATTGAGACTGTGAGAATTTTTTTTATACTTTGTTGGCAAGGTGCTACCACATATTTTGATACAGTTTCATCGGAATAGTTGAATAATTTTGTCATTTTTAAACTAATACCTAGTACGTACCAAATTTTAAACATTTCATAACATTTTTTATAATTTACTACTTTCCACGCTGTGTGATCTCAGAAATATTTTATAAATATTATTTTTTTTAATGGTCAAGTCAATTCATATGAAATTGAAAAGTTACCGAAGGTTAATTTTTCGCGAGCTTCAATTTCGTATCAGATAGCACACAGCTTGCGAAATAAACTTACATTATTAAAATATTATCGACTTTTAAGAATTTAAATATACGTTATATGTTTAAACAACAATCAAGCTACAAAATTTTCACAAATATTTTTTATACTCCAAGCACAAAATTTTCCCATTAATGACTGTGAAACATTTCAATAAAAATATGAATGGCGACCTTTGCCAAAATTTAATTCATGTATCGCGTTTTTCGTGGTCTTTTTTTACAACAGTGTAAATAAATATTATTATCCTATGTTACTTATAAATTAATAAAACTAAATTTTTCGTCTTGTGTCATTTCACATTCAAAGTAGCTCGCAAGGATATGGTCTATGAGTAACGCAACTCATTTTATAAATATTTCATATATTTGAGTACGTAGCCGACTTGTCTCATTTCATAAGCAGGCATTTATGATTAGCTTACATGCAAAATAAAATTATCATAGAATCAGAGCATTACATATCTAAAATATGATGTATCATTCATATAATTATGAGATCCTCCATCGTTTCTCAAAACGAAGCAACGGAGTTAGTAAAATTAGTACTCAATTCAAATTAAGTAAAATAATATCTAATTTTTGATAAAGCTCTGAATTTGATATTCATATTGATAAAAATTTTAAAATTGAGCACAATAAAAATAACGTAAACTAATTTGAAAATTAATAATGTTTCAAATACACATTCATTCCCTAAAACTGATAGTAAATAACCAACATAAATGTAAAGAGATATTTACAGATTGAAAATATAAAATCACGCATTTGCAATGATTTATTTTTTTAGTAGAAAAGAATATTAATTAGTAAGTTAAAACCATGTCCTTAAATGACTAGAGTACGTAAAAAAATCATCAACTTCGCATAGTAAATGGCAAAACACGAGCATTAATAATAATTTGTTGATTGATGAAAACATCAAAATTCAATTTTATGAATTTCATACGTACACGTATTCGTACAAGTTAGTTATCCAAAACTAAGAACGTTTGAAGACATCGAACAATGGGATAAAAAATGAGAGCACCAATGAAAACAGAGCCACATTGTGCAGTTATACAGACAACAATGATAGAAAATTATGTCACTTTCAGTAATTAATACAACATCTGCAGGTTGTAATTGTACCTATACAACATTCAAGTATATAAATTTCACATACGCAAAAGCACAAATGCACATACATACAGAAAAATCAAGAGCAAAACTTATCATTACATATTTTTGTGTCATATCAACTTATTCATAATAAAATTTTCCTAAAGTCATAAAAGTTTGAATGTTGTATTATATATAACAAGAAGCGTGTGAAAACCATCTTCATATTTCATAATTCAATAATTGCACTCGGACCGATTTGCGTCGTTAGAAACGTTTTTTTGGTTCTATCGTTTCACATGACGACAATTTTTTTGTCTTGATAATAATTTTTTAACGCACTAATAACACTTTCTAAGTATTAACTTTTTCACGTATTTACATAAAATATATATCATATATCTTCAACGGCTCTCATCGTGTGTACGTATACATTATTCAAATTACATATTTTAAATATATATATCTTATATATATCTATGTATTTATATATAGATAATATTTTTATCTGCATAACTTAGATTTAAAATTTAGATAATAAGAATATCTTTTTAAGGTTTAACTTTATGGCACTCATGTCATTAGTGTCATTTTTGACCTACTCAACATTTTCCTTTCACTTCTACAAATTTCCGACGTACGAAGAACGCGCTCACGATGTCATTTTTGCGCGCAGAATTTTTTTTACGATTGAGTAAACATCAATTTGAAGAAAAGTAAACAGAGGTGAGCGATTATGAACTGTCCGTCTCTAATAAAGCGTGGATAGATACTTTGCTGCCTGTCGTTGTTTGTTCGTTCAATGCACAAAACAAGCAAAGAGATACACATTTTTTCTATCCATAGTCTCCTGCGACCTGTAGTCGTGTTACACTTGCGATCGCACACACTGACTGTTTTACATTCATATCTGCTTGTTTTATAGATATAATGACTCGATTAGCCGCTCTTCTGCCGGCGAAGCTGGTGACATTGACTGCGACAGATCTTCCTTTTTCATGCACCGAAAGTCGTTTCCTGCACCTGGAAAAATACGATGTTTTGATTATTTTCTCTCTCGGATTCGTTGAAGCACTAGAACAGTGCAACAGATGACCGGAACGCACCGGAATATTATGTCGCCCATCCTTCCGTGATCCTCTGTCTTTTAATGGTCGGACCATTGGCTTCGTATTCAGTTGGGACTGCAACGGCCGCGCGCATGTCGCTGACCACTACGCTCGCTGCTTGATGGGACGACACGACCGAGGACGGCGAGGGCAGATTCGTAGGCGTGGGCGGCATACTGCTCGGAGGGGGATTACTCGATGGCCTACTACCGGCTGCATTGGCCTGAGACGATACGAGATTTAACGTTTGTTGCTGTTGCTGCTGTTGAGGGGGCATTTGTTGCTGAGTCGAATGAACAGAATGCACGGACGACGGCGACACTTGTGGCTGCTGCGTTGATGACGGTATACCTAAATTTGAATGTCCTAAAACAGATCGAAGAGAAAATACGTTAGCTGAAGGAAAATTTAAAAAAAAATTGAAATAATAAGTGTAGCACTAGTGCCTACCTGGTAGATGCATTGGGGCCGCTGAGTTATTCGAAGCATCGCGTGGTGGGCTAATGGGTTCACTCTTGATTTTAACACCTGGCGAAGTGGACGGTGGCGGCGTGTTACTCGACACTCCCAAATGTGGAAGACTTTGGCTATTGACGAAAATTCGCAAACAATTACCAACGTCGTTCTCAAATGTTGCATGCAATTCGATTTAAATAAAGAAAAGTTGACAATTACCCTAAACCAGTTAATTGCGCGGTCGAATACATGGACAGGTCGTCAACGTACCTATGATGAGACCAAGACAAGTTACTCAACTCACTAGTATATTCAGTCTGGCCGTAACCGGTATAATTTGTGGGTACAGATGGCGTTTGCAACGCCACTACCGGCGTGTTTAGCGTCTGATTGTGTCCGGTCTGAAAATATTTGAGCATCTTTTAGATTTTTCCGTTGGTGTTGATCGATTAAAAGAATGAGAAAAAAGTCGTAGCCAGTCGGCTCGAAGCGGGTGCACTCACATCGTAAGAGGGATCGTCCGTGGTCATCTGTTGGCTGATCGGTGCTGGAATGACGACTCGCAAGTTTCCTCGATGCGGATGATTGGCTGGCGGCAGAGGCGGCTGAGGCGAGTGCCTCGTGCCTTTCTGGGCCGCGGGCACGCCTAACGCCACGGGCGACGGACCCGGCGAGGGAGAGCCTCCCAATGGCGAGGCCGAGGCTGGATAACCATTGGTCATGTCCAGCATGTTTCCGCCGGGATAAACTGAAACATAAAAATGCACGACATGAGCAAAATGATGCCGATGTATTTAGCAATTTTCGCATCAATTTATATTCAAGGCACTTCAAAAACAATAAAACAGCCCACAAGCAAGGCACTTTGTTTGAAATAAACTTGGTTATATATCATATATATATATACGCACTTTTTGGGTATTATTAACTCATAATTGCGAATCCGAACAGAATGTCTGCTTGGATTGCGCGATGAATGAATAAAAACTCAGTGCAATTGTGTGTTAATAAAAGCATAACAAATTAAAAAAAAAAATGATTTTGAATATGTACCTTCTTTTCTAATATCGTAGAGTAATTGTTCCGGGATATAATAATCGTTATCGCAAATGGGCAAAGGTGTCAAAGGATTTTTACCTGAATCGGTTTCTGACGACGAGGGCCTTGGTGAGATGCTAGTGTGGGCCATTTGTGGACTAGAACCAAGCATGTGCTCACCGTAGGTGTTCACAGGCACCGTAACGGGTAGCGTATAACTTGTTTGTCCCATGACCTGAACAGAATTTTACCCATGAATATAATTGACAAAGATTCAGAAAAAAAAAAGAACGAAAGAGCAAAAGGATATCAACGTACCCTCGAGCCATTCTGATTATTGGCTCGTATAAGAGTTTGAAAATCCTCGTCGATTTTAGCATATTTAGCCTCTGTTCTCGGTGTCAGGTTGAATTCCGGCACGTCCTGCTCCGGACTCTCGGGGGACATTGCGCCTTTATGCTCTTTCTTGTTGAGTGCCTGGAAATTGTAGCAGACAGGTTCATATGATCAGACCGCCCGAGGGCACACATATGCCTTTTACTCGCTCATTCAAACACAGGTCGTCGGTCGTTGTCAACCTTTGCGCTGCTTAATCGACGCGACGACCGCCGCCAAGCGATCGTCCCTTCGAAAAAGCAGTGGCAAAAGCCGGACGAGCCGACGACGACAATTCACACGCCATGCAGAAAATCATCATGCATACACACAAACACGCGCAATGTGCAAAAGCCCGTCCGAATAAATATATATAAAAAAAGTAAATAATAAGTAATCCAAACGTCAAGAAGACAAGGGAAAAAAGGAAAAAAAAATGCATATATTAAATGAGAATGTGAAAAAAACTTAGGCTGCGCTCACCTCAATGATGTTTTTATTGGTGAGCGACTCGTGGGGCTCGTTATATTCTGTGTACTTGAGCAGGACCTTGTCCATGTCCGTGCTCGCGTACTGGTAGAGCTTGTTGCTCGAGCTGAAAATGATGAGGGCGATCTCGCAGTCGCACAGCACCGACAGCTCGTACGCCTTCTTCATGACGCCGAATTTCCTCTTGTTGAACGTCACCTGGCGGTTGCGCTCGTCGGTGATGCGCGAAATCTGAATCTTTTTACGACCCATTCTTGCTTCTTTAGGAGCCACTTGTGCTTTCCTCGAGTTTGGCGGATCTATGGTGAATCGTTGCTAGACAACGTGCTCGAACTGCCCAATCGTTTCACCTTTGGCTCCAATTCTTCTTTTTTTTTTCTTTTCAACTTATGGTGTCGTTAAAGAGTCGATTCAACACTGATCATCGATCGTCGCGCAATCGTCGCACAATCGATCAACACTGATGTACCAATGGAATGTTGCTTTTATCTGTAACACAGGGTACAACTAATTAGTTATCTCACGTCAATTTTTTTCATTTTATTGTGTTTATTTTAGGTTTATTATATTAAGTTTAGATCAGTAGCATACGAATAATTTGAATGATCGCTAAAATGGATTTTTAATGAAGTGTACTTCCCCTATCGTATGAATAGTAATATACATACAAGTGATGTACAAAGTAAGGTACATAATGCATCAATTATGTACATCGCAGGGTACGCACAAAGAGAAAATAAACCACTACAATTGTCCACCATTACAAAAATTTAAAAATTAACAGTAATAATATACGATAATTCTCATTCGTTTGTTCAACATTTTCTTCAGCTTGACTACTATCATATGAAATGTGTCAAGCATTCAACAGATAACTGCCCCATTAAAATTTAAACGACTTGAAGTTATGTACGGGCCTTTTTTTATAAGTATTTATTATTTATACAATAATCACATATTTATGATAACTGTTGGGTTCATGACACGGTTTAATGTTGTGTTATGCTTCTGCATCACGCGCGCGAATCTGATGTAACCATGAAAATTTTTAGCGTAGTTTTAAAATCATATTTCATGGATTATTATTAAAATTGATGTAGTCTTATGTTCTGATGGAAATCAATCAAACAAAAATAAGATGAATAAACTCATTGGATGTTCAACTCCACCGATTTTATTGAAAAAGAGGAAAAAAGTTTAACGAACTTTTATGTATTTACTTATATGTTTTTCTAGAAGTCAAGGTTATGTGATTTTATTCTGGGGTGCATACTAATGCATTATCCTTCTTTAAAAAAACTTTTTATGTGAAAAATTCTTATATTATATGATGATTTCATCGGTAGCTTCGCTTATGCATTATTTATTTATATTTATTATCTAAATTAATAAATAAAATATTATTGCGTTTCATAGGCGAATTCATATTTTAATTTCTTTGTTTTCAAATAATACAAATGAATTATTTAGAGTGCATTCAAAATAGTATGACGTTTTTGACAGCCAAAGTTATAGCTTTAAGAAGTGTCAAGTTATCGGAAAACTAATTTAAATATCATTTATTGGAAATACAGTTTGAAAAACGGAAAAATGATTTCGCGATCGTGATTTTGCTAGTGAATATCGATTACATCTCTAAAATCGCTCACGTCAAGAATACAGATCAGATTTTGCCATGCCGCAAAAACACGCAATAAAACATAGTTGGTCAATAATAATTGGATTTCAATGTTACATACTATTTACGAATTCAAAAGTACCTCTAGAAATTTTATGTAGCAAAAAAAGTTGTATACCGTTCATCAAAGCTTTAAATTTAATGCAGATTCAGACTGTAAAATGAAAGTAACCGATATTAAATTTTATTTGAGATTCTTTTACATAAAATCTTAGTTGAAAATGAATGTATCAGTACTGATTTATTCTTTAACACAAATTGTTTAAAAAGCTGATGAACCAAAAATATTTTATTGTATACTCAAATGTAAGAATTTAAAAGGAAATTGTGTAATTGTGTTATTGCTAAAAAAAGTATGAATTCAATTATGATTAAAGCCAGCCTCTTCCGCTAGATGGCGAGAACCTTGATCTGTAAATCTCCAAGCGACAAAGTGAAAATAATTGTATATAAGTCAAAGCTAAGTTTTTCATTAGATAATTAACATCTTTACAAGATTATTCATCATTGCAGTTTTACCGAAAATTGCCTGAATATTGATAAAAGTAATTTAAATTTTCATTTCTTTATAAAGCAAAAATCACAAGTACGCGAGAGCTACGGATTGCAAATATGAGAAAATCCAATGAAATTCATAAGAAATCAAGTATGCACGCGCGTGCACAATTGTATAAATCCAGACGCACTGCAGGCGCACTGATACATGCATGTATTCCAGGATGTTCATTTGCAAATGCGAAGGGCACGCACGTGCGCGCGATAAAGTGCAGTAGTACAATCGCACACGGGGCTGCGTTCTCCCAGCTGCCCGAGAGATACAGATCGAGTATAAATTTTCACTTTGATTTTTTAAAAACAGTAAGAAAAAGAGGATTCTCTCGAACGGAAACACTTAATTTTTCCATTAAATTTCTAAGCACTCGCTTCGCGTAAAAATCACGACTATACATCCGGAAGAAACACATCACCAGTACGTTTATGAATTAATCTACGCATCAATTTAACTTGGGTATATCCGCGCGTATCAGTGGAAAAAAAAAGAAGAAGAAAATAGAAGTAAAAGTAAAATAGTTACACGAGGGTTGATGCAGTGGATGGATATACACATACATCGCGATCATAAAACTTTAAACATACGTAAACGGCTGGTATGTGCGGATAATAATGCAGGGTGAGGTCAGCGACCAGTGAGCAAGATAGAGATAGAGATAGAGAAAGAGAGAAAAAAAGCAATTCAACAATTGCAAAGGTGCTGTGCGCGTTTGCGAGCGAGCCACGTGTACTTCAATGTATTGATGTATTGCCTCGCATCTTTACACAGTTCATCTGTCTCTGCATGTGTATACGGATTGTGATGCGCGTGTATAACGTCCTTACGTGCTATAAGCACGTCTAAAAGTTAGCAAGTATAATTATGCACGTCGTACCGTTGCGAATTGTATATGAAAAAAAACTAGTTTTATACGAGCCCAAGCTCGTTGTTGCAGTTAAATATGCTCTACATATACGCAGCCGCGAGGCTTTATATTAATTCACACGTGAATAGAGCCCGGCGCAACGGAGTACGTGGAATATAAGCTGACTCGGTAAATGGCCTGTGCGGCGCAGCGCTGCAGATAGAAATTCGTCGGTTTTTATAGATTAGACTAACGAGCGATGCACATGGGACCCCCAGCCGCTGCACGATTTTTTTCACTCGTTTTGGTCCGTCTTTCCTCGTTTGTACAGCCGATACGTATGCAGAGGGGTATAAGCGAGGCAATCGCGCGCATCGAGCACCCTGTTGCATTTGGCGCTGGGCTTTGCTTTCTTCGGGTCGGTGCCGAGCACTCGCATACACATACACACACACACACACACACACACACACACAAACACTTACATACATGCATACGCACACACAACACACATATACATGCATATATATATATGAAAGGCTAGGCTCAACATCAAAGGCAAAACGGTAAAATGGTTCAATGTACGATCGAGCGGACACACAGCGTATGTATATCGGAGGCAGCACTCCTATACCCATATGCGCCTATGTAGACGTACGGACGCGGCGAGAGCTTAATGCCTACACGTAACTAACACACGTACGTATTTGTTGTATATGGGTGTACGCGCGCAAGCTCCCGACTACTCCCTAGAGTTGCAAGCTGTAAGCATCATCTCACGTGTCGCTGCACATCCCACACACGTAGAGCTCTACGGAACACGTAAAAAACTCGACGCGCAAACCTCTAGGTTTTTTTTTTCATTTATTTATTTATTTCTTTTTTTTTGTGTTGGGTATATCATAGAGGGTTGGAGCTACTTTGCATGCTCTCTCTCGGAGAATGAGCAACGCTGAGAAAAAAAATGAGATAAGGAGCGAGAAGAAGATTTGCTTTTCATTTAGATATGTATCGACGGAAGAAACTGTTGCGCGTTTAAATCATCGCGCACTCGCTTAACATCTCATGCATCGGCAATTTTTTTTTTCGCCTCTTCTCGCGCGCAGCTTATATAGAGGTACCTACAATCGTCGAATGGGATAACACCAACGCTCGCAAAGTATAAAGCTGAAAGAAAGAGAGAGAGAGAGAGAGAGAGAGAGAGAGAGAGAGAGAGAGAGAGAAAGAAAAAAAAGAATGAGATGATTCCTCTGGGAGCACGAGGTCACGCGCCAGAAAGCTTTCTGGACCGTAGCCAAGTGTCGCGCGACGAGCTGCCGATGCTGCGACTGCGACTGGCTGCTGCTGCTGCTGTCGCTGCCGCTGCCGCTGCCGCTGTTGCTGCTGTTGAGAGCGACTCTCGCTTAAACTTTGCACCGAGCGAGAGAGAAAGCGAAGGAAGCGAGCAACATACGCGCAAGCAAGGCAGCTCGCAAATTTTGCACAACTAGAGCCTCGCGCATTTTGGCGTCCAATGGTCTCGCTATACTACTCGCGCCGGAAACTCCCCATATACTCGAAAGGAATCGAGCCAAAAATCTCGGCCCGGCTCTCTCGTCTCTCTCGCCTTTATATTCAATTACCTCAACCCGAAGCGAAATAATATATCTGTTTTTTTTTGCGTCTGCGAGCGCGCGCACGCGACTTATTCCCGCTATTATTTGTAAGTATTATGCTCCTAATAACAGCCAACAACTCACCGGCAATCTTTCGTTAGCGTTTCAATTTTTGCCTAATCCAAAATTCAGAAACGCTCCTCGACAAGATCTTCTTTTTTTCATTATAGATCTTGCCTGTCTTTGTCCACGTCCCTTCGTCGTTTTTCCGTTTTTCTCGTTTGCAAGTTTGCCAGTCGAGAGTTTCCCTTCGACGCGACGTCAATTTGGCGCAGAAAAAGCTCCGATGATCTTTGGTAACGTTGAAACACACTGCACGCTAGCCGGCACTTGGTATTTCGATTCAACTTGTATATTTCGATACAAAACTACGCGAACTTTAAAACTTTCTTTTTATTTTTTGGCTACTAAAAACTCTTTGGCACCGATAACTCTCTTCCTTTTCTACTAATTAAAAAAAATGCAGAGCTTGTGGAATCGCAACTTTTTTGTCGTCACTAATTTTACGCGCACAAAATCCAATTGTAAAAAAGTCTCATGCTGTGCACGCGCTTACGAGCGTACATATACACTGTGCGTACGAGCTATGTATGTGCACGAGCAAATCACAGCTTTGGAGAAGCAGCAGTAGCCGAGAGTACTCTCAGCACACCCAGCCTGCTCTCATTGAAGCGAGATATGAGAATAAGGAGCTGTTGCGCTTGCTTGATACAGAGTCGGCTGTTCTCTCCTCTCTCTCTCTCTCTCTCTCTCTCTCGCTCTGGCGCGCGCGTCTCTTTCTCCAACGCGATATAGCCGCAGCTGCAAAAGTGAGATAGCTTTAGCGACGAAAAGCTCGACGCATGCGCCGCGCCGACTCGTAGCAGACGAGAAAGGAGAAAAACGTATACGTATGTCGTCTATGCGCGCGAGGCAAAAAGTTGACACACACACATGTACGCGTCGGAGAATCGGCAAAAGAGCGAGAGCGAAAGAGAGAGAAAGCGAGATCCAAAGTTCGTACTGATTGGCTGCCTTGTTTGCACTGACGTCAAAACTCCGCGATGCACTGGCGGTATATCTATACGAGAGCTCTCTCGTCGCCGCGCGCACGCCACCTCCCCAGTCCCCCATCCGTATACCTATACGCGACTGCATGCATGTGTATGAGTAGAAAAAACTCGCAAGCTCGTGTGCACGTCAATGTGTGTGTGTGTGTGAGCGCCAACGCAACGAGCTATGGCAAGTTACGTAGAGTGGGAAAGGGTAAAATGAGAGGGCAGCGTTGCCCATACGTGCACGAGTACAATATATACGTATCTTGGTGTGTGTGTGTGTGTGTGTGTGTCTCAGTATGCGTCTATATGCACGCTATACGTGCACACGGGCTTTGAAGCTCCAATGCAAGTACGCAAAAGCTGCGATTTTTGCACAACCATGTCGATTAATACCTACTGTTTTTTTTTTATTTTAACAAAGTTATGCACGAAGCATGAACAGACTCGAGTGAACGAGATTAGTTTTCGTTGTCGCTTATACGTATTGATCGATCGATTCATGTTTGACATTATCAATGAAGACGGAACCTGTCGACTGCCGAAGCTTTTCGATACTTTTATCTGTGCGATTCGTCGTTTTGCGAGCCTATTCCAGCTATTGATGTACGGAGTACCGCGTGCTATATAATCCATTCAAAAGACTTTCGTTTCTGCCTTTGAACCGAATTGCAGCCAGAGATGCGAATTGAAAATATTTGCAGCGTAGATTGGAAAAATTCTCGCGAATATTTTGAAAACTAACTATAAAATTCGACAAAATTTGTTTTGTATCGAGTGAAAATTAATTGCCGATAAAAAACAAACAATTTATCACGTCAAGCGAAGAAAAACATGGGCGTACCGCTGTAGCTTTCAAGCAATTTTTTGTCACTTCGCGCAACACCGTACTGCACATTGCAAAACAAAATTGGCCAGCAGCATGTGAAACGATTTTGCATGAGCCTTTTTCAGGTTTTTTTGTCCCTCTCTCCCTCTCTTTCTTTCTTGACTTTTACGTGTATATATTATGTCTTTCTCTCTCTCTCTCTCTCTCGCTCTACAGCGTTATGTATCCTGCATGGGATAGTTTGTAATTTGTATCCTCGCTGCGTTGCACGTCTATACACGAAGCATGGGGCCATGTGCGTGGCTCCTTCCCTGCTTTGAATCTGCTCTTGGGAGGTAGTTTGCCACGGACTCTCACACAGACTCACTCGCACGGCTTACATGAATTCGAAACGCATAAAATGAGAAGTCTAGCATGCTAGTCAGCTGGAGACTTAAGATGAACGCGTATACCAACAACATCCCCAGTTCCTTTTTCTGTCAAATTTACAAGTAATGACTTTCAATCTTTACTTTATGAGTATGTCAACGGAAAATCAATTAATTTTCATTGAATTCGTGTTGATGTCGATTCGATGGTACATCAAAGATATGAACCAATACCGAATTAACAGATTACATGCAATCTGAATTTTTAAATATATTCACTCCGTGCCATTGACTTTTTCAATTGTAATACTCTTATCGCAAAATATTGCATTTATTTTTAGACTGTTAATTATTCATCTTGATGTCATTATTACATCATGAGGGAATGAAGAAATAACTCGAATAAATATTAACTACAATTGTCTGTGGCTCATAATTTGTCCAATTACTTTTACATTATGTAAAAAGTAAATACTGCTAATTTTTTGTCAATTTATAATTTAAATTGAATCTCTAAACAACAGAGTAAAAGTCGTATAAAAATTTAAACATCATTCAATTGTCAATTCGACAATTCTACACAGAGTTAGTTAAATGGATTTTCTATTTAATGTATTAGTTTTATTAACATGTCTACGAAACACGCTCGATTTGGTGTCAGTGCAAGAATACTATAGTGCAACTTTTATTATTTACAACACCTGACAAGTGTTTTCATCAGGTGAGTATTTTTAGCTCATAAAATTTTCAAAATCTTGAAGTACAGTTAATTTATTTCGTTATTCAATAATCATAATTGAAAAACTACTCATAATGTTCGATTTTTATACAATAATTTCGATTTCTAAAAATAACATGCTCTCCTCACTCACAAAAAAGCAAATATTTTATATGATAGTCAATTTAAAAAAAAATCTTTATGCAATGAAAAATTTGCATCGAATATTCTATATTAACCAGGAATGCGAAACACGGATTCTCAAAGTGCATACTATGTTCAATATGGGTCTAGCTTTGGACGACATGAAATAGGCATTTATTATTCAAGCACAAAGTAACATACAACAAGTAGAATGGAAATGCATCTGTCATTCATCTATTAACATAATGGAATTCAGAATGCGACGTGTGTAAGGGCGCACATCTGCGAGTGAAAACAAGAAAATTAATTTATGTATAAATCAGGGTAACGCAAAATAATAGATGAATAAATCCGAAGAATGTTATATTGAAAATCAAGTAATTCCTCATCGATTCACCGATATCAGTTTACGACTAAATCAATTGCATTCTTGCACGGTAAAATTTATTGATTACAAAAACCCAATGATGACGTTTTTTATCTTGTAAATGAAACAATTTTCAAAGTTTGATTGACAATACTACAAATAACGAATTTCAAGAAATGTAAAGTATCTTATTTTTTAATTTTGTACTAATGCTTACAAAATAATAAATGAATCTTCTTATATTCCTCTCACCGACTCGAAAACGTCGAAGAATAAGTTTTATATTTATAAATCAACCCAGATATCCAAATGAATTTTGTCGAATTCGTGTAGAGTGATCAATATATTAATTTCTTTATCCCTAACAAAGAGCTAAGAATATCCTACCTGAAACAATTATCAGCTCCCGAAGAGATTTTTACCTTCATTAAATATTCACTCAATTGGATTCATTTTAAATGGATTTATAAATTCTTATCATACTCGTACGAACTTGAAGCGGAATGAGAGCTTTGTTTAAAAAAACTAACTTTTTACAATAGCGATTCTGAGAGAATAAAAAAAACATACTTTAAGCGAGAGGTCATTGCCTATCTTTCGCTGGCGAGCGTGATACGGACTCTCGGTTGCGGGGAACGAGCGGAAAAAGCGAGCTATTGCTTGGACAGTTGGAGCTTTCATAATTATTGGAAAACATTTCACACGACCTATTATACCCTTATGCGAACTTTTTTTTCTCTTTCTCACACTCGCGTTCACGTGCGAGAGTTGGAAGGGTTGGGTAAAAAAAAATTTCATCCCAGTGATTGACGGACGTAATGTACATATGAAAGCTCGTATACGCTCGTCATTTGAATCCAAATTTTTTCTCTGTCTCTCTCCTGGAAGCTTATAAAGCAACGGTATTTTATCGAGCTTGGAGCGCAACATAAATTTTTTCCTTTTTCTCGAGCGATGCTTATTTAGAATGCAAATAAAAATTAACCCCTCGGAGGGATAAGCTCCTTTAAGAAGCTCTAGCTTATATATATAAAAGCTGGCTCGCATCGCGAAGCATGAACGCATCATCGGCAAAGCCAATACCGTCGAGGATGAAGAAGAAGAAGAAGAAGAAAAATAAAAATCGGCTCGCAATATCCTCGAAGAAATCTTCAGCAGCTTCTTTTGCCGCGCGTCACAAGGGTCGAGTCCTCTTATCTCGCTCGCTCACCTATACTTATGCACGAAGGTGTACACAGAGCGAGGCGCGCGCGCGCGGGAGAGAGTACTGGCTTAATGTGCATATAGCTCCAGTTGCTCGTCGGTGCGCAAGGTTGATTCTACACACAGACACACACCTGCGAGGAGTGAGTGCGGAAAAAAAAGAATCAACGACACGAGCAAACGACTACTACATTCGCTTGCGCGAATACACCGACAGACGACAGTACGTACAGGTCGGATATTATGATGCACTACATCATCGCATAGTACGTAGCGATCATTTCCACACGCACGCCTATGACTGAGTTAGTGTGTGTGTGTGTGTGTGTGCACAACAACGCCGAGACGATGAAAGTGAGCTTTTCTACTGTACGCGGCGCCCGACGATCACAGGGTCAAGCGTCTTTTTCTCGCTTCTTGCATTACTCTCGGAGAAGATGTGCGTCTTTAAGGAAGAAAAGAAGAAGAAGAAAAAAAATGGCTTTTGTGTCGTGTGTAGTTACGCGTACGGTGCGACTCGGTATAAAAGAGGAGGCTTTGATGTTCTTTTCCACATGCGTATATATGTGTATGCCTCTCGTGAGTATCATAACGCGCGCATGCAATATGTAGGTAAATGAATAAGAGAACGAGTGGCGAGAGCCCGTGCAATATTGCCCGCTGCAGCAGCGCAGAGGCGATTGAAAAAAAATATGTATATAAGCGCCTCGACCGAACTCGTGCAAAAATAATCGCATCGCATAAATCTAATTATCTTATACTAACTAACTATGGTTTTTTTCTCCTCTCTAGCGATGTATGTATATATTTTTTCTAAAATAATAATTTTCTCGCATGCGGACGTCGTTTTTGCGTTATATACGCCGCGCGAACCAAGTAGTAATGCAAATGGCGTGCGCGATATCGATTATAGCTTGTATATCAGCTCTCTGTCTCTGTCTCTCGCCCTCCGTCTCTCTCTCTCTCCATTTTCACTCGTTATCTATGCATGCGCGCGTAGGTATAAAGACAAGCTCGGAGATATTAAATATTTGATTGGCTGGATAAAGGTCCATCTTCATTAGTAACCTTCACGTGTCTGTTGTTCGCTCCAAATGACAATATATAGGTATACATCTGCGTGTGGGTGAGAGAGAGAGAGAGAGAGTTGGGCTGTGTGTGTGTATCTGGTCTGATACGCAGCACACATAGCTCGCGAGCTCTCCGGGCTGCTGCCATGCACCAACGACGAAAATCGAGTGCCTCGGTAAAACAAATACGTATACATGTGCAGCGCGCAACGAAGGCTCACACCGGCTCCTCGGTCGATTGAAACAAAAATAGCTGATCTCTCGCTCTCCTGCTCTCTCGTGCGCGCTGCACATTCACACTCGGTCGTGCAGCAGCAGCAGCAGCAGCAGCAGCAGCAGCAGCAGCAACGGCAGCACAGCAGCATCGCCGAGAGTGACGTACATGCACTCGTTCGCGCGCGAGCTGTATTTCACACACACACACACACACACACACACACACACACACATAGACATATATTCGCGTCACTATTTTCGAAGTATATACATATTATATTATATACGACGCTCTCCGTGTACAGGTCTGTGAGTGACGCGTACAGCAGCAGCAGCATCAGCGACGAAGAGAGGGACTGAATAGCGAAGCGAGAAATGGCAAATGCATTTTAACTCGCTTTTCTCTCCTGTCTTATCTTCGCTGGCTCCGATGTCAATTTTCAACAATTAGTAATACTGCAAATGCACGCGTATACGGACGAGAGAGCGACAATTTCGCGACTTTCCATATAATCCCCGAGCAAAATATTATTTCCATACAGAGTACTATGCCTTTCGTTCGTCTCTGCTTCTACCTCTTTCGTGCGGTAGGCTTTACACCAACCAATGTGGATGTCTTAATTGAGTATCCAATTTTTCGATACCGATTATGAACATTCAATGTGGACTTTTTATCTAGTATATAAACTCGACATTCAAGAATTTATAAAGCGAGCTTTTGGCTGTTGAAAAATCAACGTTGATGATAAATCTACAAATGTGTTATAAGCCCAAATCGAGGGAGTCAGATTTTCTGATTTAGGTTTTAAATTTTCTGGCTTTTATGGCCACCATAATTTGCTAATACAGTGTTCATCTTGTTTCTGAGACACGCACTTTCCGTAGGAAAAATGTCTGTCAAATGAACCATAATTCCTTTATCAATCTTTTTAAGCTCTCGTGTATCCGGTCTCTCGACCTAGCCTTTACGGCCTCCATATATTCACGAGTAAAAGTCAACTGAAATGAAATTTAAGAGATTTTGGTAGCAGAAAAAAAATATTGTTTCTGTGTCTATATCGCCTTTTCTTATTGAATAGAGTGGTAGGCATTACAAAAAGGGGATGTGCCTAATGCCGGTGATCTAATGTACGTCCGTACATGTAGCTGCGTGGGTATGGGAGCCACGACATGCAGCAAGTAGGATATCATCGAATCGTACGATCCAAGTCGTTTAAATGAAATTCTAGTATCGTTAGGATCGACATCAAGCTTCAAGGAATTTTAAACCACCAACACTCGACTATGCACAAGACTGCTGAGATTTAATCCGAATATCCCGATGCAAATATGAATGCAATAACCTATCGAAATTTTTTCAAGATTTTTTTTTTCAAAAAAAAAAAAATTATTCATCGAACTTAAAGTCACATCGCAAGCATTCACCGAGTCTCTCGCACGAGAAAAGAAAACATTGAAATTTCGGAATATTTTAAATATCAACAAAAATTGCGGCTACAATATCATCGACGCCGGCCAACGACGTATATATTACCACCCGCGCACGTGTGCCTATAGAGTAAGCCCGGCTACATGCGTTAAGTACACACATGTATGTAGTACACACGAGGGCATGGTAAAAGGCAGCCAACCCTTTTTATTTCTCTCTCCCTTTTTTTTCTCGTCGTGCCGCTGGCGCATTTTTCCAGATGCACAGCACATTTTTTGTAACTCTCCTTCTCTCATGTGCGTACTTAACTTTTTTTTTCTCTCTCCCTCCATCGTAAAACTTTCATAACCAAATGGTGCGAGATTTGAAAAGGATCGAGACCAGCGCGCATGTTCGACCATCGTTTGGATCTTGTTCGAGTGTATATAGCTGCAGCCGAGAATTGATCGTTTAAGCTTTGATTTCCTTCGTATCACCTTGTGCATTCGTCAACTTGCCCCGTTCGAGCGCAAAGGAGCACTCACCAAAAAGCAGTGCATCTCGGCTGCCGGATATCCGTTAAAAATGAAGAAGAAAAAAAGGCTCGCGCATACGCATCTTTGCCTGTGTGTTAGTCGACTCTCGTTGTTGGAGACGAGTCGCCGAGGGAAGCGAAAAAAAAAATACACGAACGGGATGACTCTCGCACGCTGAGCTCTCTCGGCTCGTTCTCTCCACGGCTTGCGACGTATAAATCGTGTGAGGGATATACACTCGATGTGTCGCGCAGAAAAGACACTGCAGCGATCCAGTGAGAGACAGTCCAAGTCGGCGTTATGGTTCAAAAAACATAACGTGGTATACACGCAGGCATGGGGTATAAAAATTCAAGAAGCGAGAAACATATTGTGCGCCCGAAGTTCGATGAACCTTTGCGGTCTTCTGCGCGCATTGTGGAGGGAAGCACGGCACTTCGCGCGTCGCGAGATTTTGCCTCGAGCCGTAATATCTATTTATTATTTTTTCTTTGCCGATTGACAATTGAACTTTCGGAGGTGTAGGTCGTAGGTCCCCGCCGACTCCGCCGCGGTGATATATAGTTACGGATTTTTCGGCTTAAGTCGATGGCATCCGGGGTCTTAGCCATCGAGCTGCTATACGATACTCTACGTGGCTACAAATTACAAACGTGGCCATTTTTTTTCTCCAACATCACGTCTTTGCAGCGATAAATTTTAGCTACTTGTCATATCAGAATCACGTTTGGTTTTTTTTATTCAAGGTAATAAGCACACTTGCATTCAAGTATAGTCCTGCCTCGCCCACTCGCTCGCACATGCGTGCCTCTTGATTTTTCTACCCTATAAGTTCTTAATGATTATCATTTAATCGACATTAAAAACTGAGTGTTCGCAGCAATCTTTAAACTCTTTACTGCTCTAGCGTCAAAGAGACAAATATGAAATGTCGCCTCGATAGTAAAAAGCATTTACCGTGGCCATTCGAAATCCATTTCCCATTTACACTATAAATTTCAGTGAAAGAAGCGCGGCTAAAACCCATAAACTTGACAAGTTTACAAAAAGCGAGTCTTTTTTTTCGAAAAATGTACCGTCTTATGTGCGCGGGTGTGTGTGTATGTGTGCTGGATTTTTTTCCAACGCGATGATGAGATTTCGGTGTCAGAGGATTAATGAATATTCATCAACGGCAGAAAATTACGTTCACCCGGCTCGCGCGCTGCAAGGAAAAGCTTAAAAATAGAATTTTGCCAATGTTGCCCGAGTCTCGCGCGCGCATTAAATTCGAGAAAAGTTTAATAATGAGAAATACGATCTTGCAGTCCACACCGAGCAATAATATAATATAATGTATTTTTTCTCTCTCGCTCGGTCGCTTATATTCCGCTCGTGGCGCTTTGCGTATTTCACGTTCGCTTAACTTTATTACCCTGGCTCGCGGAATGCACATTTTTATAATAAATCTTTGATCTGGAAAAAAACAAATTTTACAAATTAAAAGCTTCTTCCTTAATCCCTGTGTTTCTGATGTGTTTGTAGATTCAACGGAGATCTCGGCGCACGCATCACGCTGACCTTTTCTACGAAAGAGAGAGACTACGCAGATAGAGAGAGGGGAGGAAAAAAAATCAGAAACTTAAGCAGGCCAGTTCACGTCGCATAGAATAATAAAATTTGTTAAATAATAGCAAACAGGATCGATAAGCCGCCCACGCGAGATTGATATTTATTTCGTTTTAAAGCTCGCCCGCCACTGTTATTACAGATGCTCGCGTTTTACGTTTATGTGACGGAATGTTTGGTTAACCCACGAAGTCGGAATTTTTCTCTCACGTTGTAGGCAAAGTACACGATATGTACATTGACCTGCGCCTGTGCAGCCGTGCGCGCACGAAGACAAAAATCACCGATCGAACTTTATTAGATCAAAATTGAAATATTGGCGAAGCCCAACGAGGCACGTACGATGTAAAGTATTTGCGAAAAAAAAGCTTGCCCCTCGCGTTCGGCGCGCCTAATGAAATAATTTGTGCGTCGCCGCTGCCGAGCGCAATTTGGTCGTCGTCGTCGACGGTGGCGGCTGCGGCGACGACAACGACGACGTTGTGAAAACGAAGGTATAGCGGTATGCATGTATCCGGTATATACACACAGGCGCACGCACGCGCGCGCATAGATATTCACCAAAAATAAACGGTGATGTGGCGTTAATGTTGTTTTGCGTATACATTCGCATACACGTACACAAAACGCAGACGCACACACGAGTTCGCGGCGAGTAAGTGTACGAAACGTCGCGGTCTTCGTCGTCGTCGTCGTCGTCGTCGCCGCAGCCGCCATCGTCTTCGTCAACGACGAGCCAGCAGCAGCAGCAGCAGAGCACGTAGGAGAAAAATTCGAAAAACAACGAGTCTTTATAAGGGATGCCGTTGGCAAAGTTTCAAGTCTCGGAGCTGCGCTACTTCGCCTCGGCTACAAACACACACGCACATACACACGCACGAAATTCTGCGATGGTATAAGCGAGAATTATGATGCCACTGCGTGTGTATGTGCACATGAGTCGTAACGTTCGAGCTTCGGAGTTTATATTGCTCTCTTGCACAGCAGCCACAGCATATCAGCAGCAGCAGCAGAGACAGCAATGTAGCTCTTGGAAAAAAAATCCGAATAAACGAGAAAACATTTGTAAACAAAGGCACCAGCTCCGAACTTGCTTGAAAAAATATATGACTCTCGCGTAATATTGGGGAATTTCCAATGTTTTGCGAAAAATGACTCGCGTGTGTGTTCGTGTATATCTCGCACGAGCAAATATTCAAATAATTTTGCGCCACACGACTTTTGATAATGACAAATAGACAAATTTTTCAGGCGAAACGAGATATATAGCGAGAAGCTAATGTATACAGCGTAAGCCAACACCAATTGATGATGCGCGCGCCCGCCAAGACCGGCATTGGATATATCGTATGTCATTATGAGCCCGAGGCGATGATAGTCCATCATAATAGGATAGGCTTGCAGCAGTACTCAATTGAATCTAAACGCCACCACAATTCACCCGCGCGCATCGCGTCCACTCGGCACTCTACCGACCGCAGAGAGCTTGATAAGAGCTTAATATTTCATGCGACGAGCTTCAATGACGATGCAACGAACAGGAGTGCGGCGAGCGTCGCTTTTTTGTCAAGCTCTCAGCTGTCAAAGTGCAAATTACATGCAAATCGCGAATCAAATTTAATTAAGAAAATTCAACGGGCGATCGTACGAAGACGCGCAATTAAAAGTACATATGTGTGTTCTCCGACGTCATAGTGCGCGCGAATCGTTAAATAACGAATGGAATATCGTCGCTGCTGCGGATATCTACGTACACATAAAAGGGTCTGCGCGTCGCTCGTCTCGCAGCATAATGACTCTTCGACTTGACTCGAGCGGAGGTACACAATATATAATACACGTAATGTTCTAATGTCTCTGCGGCTGGCCGAAGACGATTAGAGGCACATTGGAGCGAGTCGAGCTTTCCGCTCCGCTGCCTCGCAGGTTTCGCGACTTATGTACGCGCGTCGAGATTTATTATCGTTCGCGCAACATCCGGACTTTTCCTCGTCACTCGGCTACACGCACGGACGCGCAAGCACACACATACACACACGGCTATATCATTTATTGTATCAACAAATAATTAATTTTGCGCGCTATTTTTATACGTTTCCCTCCAAAAAATTTAGCGCGTGACTCCCGAAAATCGTACGATTCAACACGTGCACACCGATGCTCTACGTTGGTCATCTTATTAAAGATCGTATTACGTCTTCGAGTGGTATTCAAAAGGACAGGACGCGCATATGGCATCATTTTCATAAAAAAGTTACGTCGGCACTTGATGTTTAGGCTTTGATTTTCTTGAGATTCATCTGTTAAACAGTTGGATAATTAAGGTACGTTACTCAAGTGTGTGGTTTTCTAATGCTTCTCACGAAAAAAAAAATTGGAAGTGGTTTAACCGTTGGAAATAATACGGACGTTAAATAAAATTTTCAACGTTAAAAAATTTCTTCTTCTGCGTGAAACAAGATACATGATACAAAATACGATGCACTACGGACATATATGCAGCAGATGGACACTTGTCAAAATTTTGATTAATTAACTTCTGCATACGATTGACATGTGATCAAAGTGAGCAATGATATTTCTCTATTATGATGCGCGAAACAAGCCTCGGCAAAAGAGAAGTGGCGCGAAACGAAACTGTCGGACGTGGGTGTCAGAATGAGGAAGTGATCATCTGTATCAGGTGTAAAAGATCTACTTTGAGAACCGTGTATACATATTTATGTTAATGTAGGCGGCATCGACGTCCCCCACACGCGCGTGTATATTTACTCGTGCGCACGTGCTCCGACGCACACAGACAGACTACAGCACTACACGCATAGACACACATACTCACATACGCACTGACAGAGCCTCAAATCAAAATCAACAAGTGTTTATAAGAGATAGAACTCAGTAGCGTTGGGAGCGTTGGCGTAAGCGGACGGCATTATAAAGCGTCCTCTTATACTCTATAACTACGACGAGCTGCTGCTGCTGCTGCTGCTCGGGGCTCGTATTCCGCGTGTGCGCACCACGAGCGAGGGAGACGAGTAGAGTTCCCCAAAATTCAACAGGCGGTCAACCCTGTCTTCTAACTCTCTCTCTCCTCTCTCTTTATACACAGACTTGGCACGCGTGGCACCCTTATAAACGGGACACCTGTGGCACGTGTCCCCCTGTACACTTTATATTACGTTCTCTCTCTCTCTCTCTCTCTCTCTCTCTCGCTTGATATATAAATATCAAAATATCGGGCGTTAGGCCGAGCCAAGTCGCTCTACGATACAGGTGTATATGTATAAAATAATGCGATGAAAGCAGCCGATGCGCGGCTTTTCCGATTCGCGTGAACATTAACAAACAGCTCGTGCGTTAAGCGTCGCCGTTGATCGGGGTGTGTACACACACACACGCTGCACGCGAGAGAGAATCAACTAGTGGTCCCTCTCTCTCTTGTCTATAAGCGTAATAGCCTTTGCACATATTTATAACGTATACCTCTCGCACTTCTTGGGGCATATATAGCCCGCTCAATTTTAGTCACTCTCTTTCTCTCTCTCGCTCTCTCGGTTAGCTATTATAAGTATTAACAAACAGCGAGTGCGAAAAGATACCAAAAATAATTTGCCTTCTCTCTCTCTCTCTCTCTCTCTCTCTCACTGCTTGGCTATATGCTCTTTTGCTCTTTCAGTCGCGAAGAAGAAATAAATCGGGAACGCGGCCTGCTGCTGCTGCTGTTTCGGGCTATACTCTTGCTGGCCGATTCTATATATTGCTAGTCGTACCGCGGGGCTGCTACTTCTTCGCCGTCTTCTTCACGAGCAGCAGCAGAAACAGCAGCTTGATCGGTTACAGTGGCAGTGGCATGAACACGTTCTACACAGAGCCAGCCAAATATACCCGATAATATTTATAAGACGTGAATAGCGGTTTGCGAGAGCCGAGAGCGTGAGGAGGTGCCAGTCCAGAATAACGTCGCCCAGAAGGTGTTCAACGTTCGCTCGGGCCACGCAACAAGTTCAAGTTGCTCCGCGTGTACACGCGACCGTTGGACGCGCTCGATTGGGCGAGAAGATGCAGAGAGCATCGAGAAAAAAGGGAAAATCGACAGGCTTCGCCGATTTCGAGTCGAGGTGCATCGTCGAGTGCGCGAGTGGCTTGTTCGAGTTTCGCGCTGCGAATCCGAGTGAGGATGTATCGCGTGTAACGCAGTGCCTGTGTGTGCGGGCGAGAGCAGCGCGACTTCGAGATGAGTCGCCGCGAGTGCTGTAAAACCGCATCTGTGATAGTGACAGTGACTACATGTCAGTGTGCGTTCGTACGTGTGTCCACTGCTGCTGCTCTCGCTGCTGCTGCTGCTACTGCTGTTGCTACTACTGCTACTACTAATGAATATTAAGTATACGTGGGGACATTTGAATTTCCAAAACATTTTGGAGCAGCGCCGATTAAATGAAGTGAAACGAATTACAAGAGACGAGTTTAGATTTTTAGCTGAATTTTTCAGCAGTGAATTCATTGCATCTAGAGACGGAGCGTATTTATGGGCAAATGAATTTAAAAAAGATCCTCGATGGATATTTTCGTCGTTTTGGGGGCAAAAAAATGTTGAAATTTTAATCGAAACTCGAGAAATCAGACGGGGCAAAGAACGACCGATTACCACTGTGTTCGTATTATTGCGCAGCATTACGCGAGCGGATCACTTCCATTGGCGCACAGTCGAACACGGGGAAGTCGCAGCTTCCGCAGGTATATAAATCGAGGAGCTCGATTAGTAATTAATTCGCCGCAGCAGAGATATGCTCGACGAGCGACACACGTACGACGAATTACCGGAAATCAAAGGATGGATGATCGTCGTCGATATTCGAGTGGCGAATGTGCAGATTCTTTGCTTTGCTAGTCGAGCTTGCGAATGAATAATACACGCAGAAAGAATACAATATCTCTGTGCATCTGTTCGAGCGAGCGCGTATTATATTAAACTTACACGTTCAGATAGGAGAGGTATTACAAGCCGCTCGCGAGTATTCAAGCTTTTGCAACTCGAGTATTGTGAATTTATTTATGTTGCCGCGTGGGATATTTTGCTGTGCACACATACACACACATAGACACACGGACACTCGCGGACATTACACACAGAGATCGCAGGCTGGGCAATTATAGAGCAGTGGCAACGATATATATAATTCGTGTATATATTCATAATATATCGACAAAGATTTTGAGAAATGTATAGTGATAGTAGCGGGCAGGCAGGCTCGAGCAGTAGAGTATAGCCCAAGTCTTGGCTAATCTGCTGCTCTTGCCGATCTCTTATAGAACTTACCTCTCTCGCTCTGCTCGCTGCTGCTCTGCGCTGTTTTTAGAACTCTCCACTCCCATTCGGGAACTGCGCGCACTGTCCGAGCGAGCTGCAAAGCCGAGCCAAAACCAAAATACCTACCCGCTCGAGTTTTGCGCGCAGAAAGAGAGAGAGACAGAGACAGAGAGAGAGAGAGAGAGACAGAGAGCGCGCAGCTATAGTCGCGCTTGCAGCTCGACATCCCTTGGTCGGCGCGACGATCCGGCCTACATGCGGAGCTCTTGCGAACGCGAGCAAGGGGGGGAGACCGATTAGACCGTGAGTCGGCCGGCCATTCGCCGCGGAGAGCTCGAGCCCAACCACGAGGAAGGGATAGCGCTGCAAGCTCGAGCGGTCTACGCAGCGGATCGTCGACGAAAAACGAGAGAAGAAAAGTACAAAGAGCTCGTGTGCCTCGTGCGTTCTCGGGGTGGGGTATGTGGGCGCGATACGTATACGTACATATATGCGTATATGCAGATGGGCGAGCGATCCGAGCCAAGAGAAAGAGAGTAAGAGTGTATGGAAGAAAGCTCGCTACGCGCCATGCACCGATACACGACGCTCGCGCTGCAAGTGAATAAGGCACGAGTCTGTGTGCGCGCGTACATTATTACGTTGTGGCGAGCCCGAGAAACGACGACGACTAAGACTGAGACTGCGACCAACACGAAGACGAAGAAGAAGAAGAAGAAGGGTACAGGGAAAATGAGTGCGAGAGAAAGCCTGCATGACTGTAAAAATGAACTACGGTGATTAAAGCTCTATTTTGGGAGCGACGCCGCACTGCGCTGCATCGCAGCAACAGTCGAGTCGAGCTTACGCCAACTTCTTCGAAAATATCTCCTAACGCCGCCTGCGTGCACGTACCACTGCGGCTACTGCTGCTGCTGCTCTCGTACGCAGCTCATAAGTATTGTTGTTGCTGCAGCCCCCTACCGCATGCGAGCTGTCGCCGTCGAGCTTAGCCCACGATCGTATCGCTGGCACACTTATAAAAAAAAGGCAAACACAGCCTCTCGCGCAAATTCCCTATAAATCATGTGGCTATATGGCAACGTCAAATATTATGAATTCACGTTGCTCGACGACGATCGGACGGGGAAAAATTCTGCGGGATTCAGAGCGGATGTTGTCAAGCTCGCTAGTGCTCGTGCTCGTGCTCGAGCGAGAACAAAGTGACAAATCATCGCAGCGAAAAGCTCTCGCTTGTACCTTCTTGCATGGCTCTCTTCGCTCTCATCGAGCGCTGCGAAAAGCCAAGATTTTTCCGGATCGTCTCGTTGTTTGTTGGAGCATCGAGTCCGATCACTTATATGATGCGCAAAAGCCACAAGTTTTATTCGGTCAGGATAACTCTCTCGCTCGCTCGAGCGTCAAAACAGCAACAGCAGCAGCAGCATAACAAGAGCATAAAGCGGCAGGCGGTCGGCAGTAGTAGCGGGGCGCGTTTCGCTCTTCTTTTGGCTTCCACGTACCATTAAGCTCGCGTAGTGCGATGGCACGCGTTCGCTTCTCGAGTGCGTGTGGTATTTATCACGCTTACATATCTCTCTCTCTCTCTGCCGATGCTGCTGTTGCTGCCTCTGCTTCTGCTGGCCGCACGCGCATATGGATACGCGTGAAAAGGAGACCGCAAAGTGTATCGAGTCTATGTGTATGTGTGTGTATAAAGCCAGAGCCAAAAAGATGACGCGTGCTGCTGCTGTACTCGAGCTATTTTTCGCCCTCGACGTCGATTGGCTTTCGAGCTTGCAACGCGTCCCGACGCTCACGGAAAAAGAGGGGAACCGCCAGAGCTCTCTCGTCTACAGAGGCGTTACCCAGGCCATTTTGCCGCGCGCGCGCGTACCGCATCGTTATTATATGAAGCTTATATAGCGCACATTTGGCACGAGTGCAAAAAGTCGTGTTGCTGCGTACGGTCAAGAAATCGTGCGCTGCTGCGGCGAGCTTCGCGCGCTCAGACGCTCGAGAGTTTTTGTAACGCTGATCCGCAAAGGCTCGACGACGATCGATCGAATTTTGTTGACCGTTGCGAGACTCGTGCTATAGTCGCTCTGATTAGAGAAAATTAATTTCTTATTTTTCGTCTTAATCGTCACATTATTTCAGAGTTAAAAATTGGCTCGTCAAACAAAATTCGAGTCATCCGAATTATTTCGTGCTCAAGGAATGTACATGCGCTCATATCCTACTCATTTAATGTACTTTTAATTGAAATCGGAAGAATCAAGGATAGTCGCGAGGTCAACCAAGTAAATAATTGTTCAAATTTTCCTCATCTCTCCGAGGCTCGCAAAACTACTGCGGCTCATGCGCTCCGGAGCATCAGCGTATCGAACGCATCAGCTCTGCTCGCAACTTGTATACTTTTCAATCGGAATCACGCGTATAGTCCGTATCTCAATCAAACGCTACATTATTATATGCCAGAGCAACAATTAGTATTAAATGTATCGCGCGGCCAATAGAGGCTGACGTCATGCGCTCGCGACACAATACATTCACCGGCCGAAGCCGGTGTAATTTCTTCTTATCGTCGCGCGCGAGCGCCTGAAGAAATCGAACGCGTGATAAAGTGCGAATATAATTTATACGTGTACGTCTGTGTGCATGTGTGTACGTGATGTATAGATAAAACCAGTATTAATCGAACTTTCCAGTCGTGGGCATGTGCATGCATACATGCGCGTATATAGCATATAATAATATGCTCCACTCGGCTCGCGCGCGCCTTCGCCAATCTCTTTTTGTTTCTCGTCTCTTTTCTCTCTCGCTCTCTCTCGACTCCGTCTTCGTTGTTTCGAGCCGCGAGGTTTTCGAGTTTTTCGAAGGATCATTTCTGTACGTACGTATCTGTACTCTTCCTGCGCTCGCTGCTCGCTCATGTATGTAAACAAGTGAAGCGCGTAGACATGTATGTGTGTGTGTGTGTAATATAAAGACAAGACGCAGAACTCACAATCGAGAGTGTAGTATACTGTACGTGTGTATGTATACACGGCAGGCGTACACTATGACAGGCACAGACACAAACATAGAAGCCTCGTAATTGGTGGTCGCCTTGGACGCGAACGCGAAGGCCGATGATTTTCAAGGCGGATGCCAATTCCATACGGTTACGAAATGTACACATATACGTGTGTGCAGCACACAACGACGACGATCGAAGACGACGACGACGACGACGACGACGACGACGAGCAAAGGTGCTACGATCGGCACACTCTGCGATTTGCTCGTCACAAGACAACACTTAGCGATCACCGCAGCAACAGCACTCGCTATTCTACTTTTCAGACGCGTCTTGAACGGCGACGACGGCGACGAGACGCCTATATATGTGCGTGCACGTAAATGCATATCCGAGTGTAGACTCTCGCCTTCTTATTTTTTTCCTCGATATATAATGATGACTTTCGTCGTCGTCGTCGTCGCCACTGGATGCGTTGCATTATGTATATGAGATTTGCAAGAGAGGAAGGATGATCGTTAGTCGTCGGCCTTGATCGCGAGCAGCAGCAGCAGTGGCGGCAGCGGCAGCGCATCCTATGGTATTTATCGAACATTAAGCGAAAATAATGCGCGATAACTATATCGGCAATTGCGATGCAGCTGTTTCTGGACTCTCCGGGTCTATATATAATTCCAACGATCTGCGTGCAAACACCTCCGATAGATATATACATATAATATGTCCATTTTTTGTGCACAGCTAAACAAACACGGATTGCTGACGCTGATTAATCCACGAGATTCAATCCAATGTTTGTCTCGCGGCGTATCAAGGCCACGAAAAAGTCAAAATTTTTCATATATCTTTCCTCTCCCCGTCCTCCTCTTCCTCCATACAAACACACACGCACGTAAACTACACACATGTGTACTGATCGTCCTGAAGCGCTTCTTTTTTTCCTCTCGTCGCCAGCGGAATACATAATTAATATAATGCAGAGAATGATGTCACCATGAACGATGTTTTGAGGTCATCGAATAATCGTAATACCAGTGAGAGAAATATTACGTGAATCATATTGTAAACTTCAAGAACGAGAATATCGCGGTATATAGCTGCTGCATGTACGAAGCGATGCAAGCCGCATCGTCGGGTGAGATGTAATACAATTCATTATATACTTATACCGCGTGCGATCCGCGCGTACACACAGATAGCTATTTACACTTTATCAGAGAGAGACGACATTTTTCGACCCATATTAACTTTCGAAAACGAGCCTCGAGAGTTGTGGAATATAAATTTGGAAACATAACGAATTCCGCTTTTTTTTCTCTCTTATTTTGCGTACACGCTATAGTATACATTTTGGAGGTACAGTGCGCTCAATGATTAACGGAGAATTCGACTTGGTTCTATCCGCACTGCATATAAAATCGATATTGATTTTATGTACTCATTTCCGTTTCAGAATAAACGAAGCGTCACTCTCTCTTGCGCGCGCTCAGCCTCTGTTTTAAAAATATTTACGTACCTCGATGACATTTGACTGTCCAAAAAAGAAATCTAATTGAATCTTGCGCATAAAAAAAAAAAAAAATGAAATATAAAGATAAACTGCTTCGGATGCACGGATACAGAAACTATTTTTACCTCGTGAGATGCACGATCAAGAAAATATTCAAATTAAATGATAACCTTCGTATTCGCGTGTTTAAATAATACCCGTATACGGCATATATACAGCTACTATATAACTCGAAGATAAAAGAGAACGAAAAAAAGGCGTCGAGCGCGACACAGGTGAAACTAGCGATCAATATATAGGATGCACTCGTACACTGACACCCGACACACGTATACAGATATAACTATGCTCGTTCAGCTACCGAGAGAAATGGAGAATCTAAGTGCGTACGTGCAGGCAAGATCACCTTTATTAGCGTTAATTTCTGTCGATCGCGTGCTGCAAGGGAGATAGATGGAGAACGAGAGAAACCCTGAAACTGCCAGAAGCTGCTCGAGCAGAGAGAGAGATAGCAAGAGAAATGGAGTGAGAGAAGAGCCGCGCGCAACACCTAAAATAGCTCGCAAAGCATTAATTATTAATTGAGTTGCATTAGCCGCTATTGCTGCTGTTACTGCTACGAATGGCAGGTGACCGATCTCTCTCTCTCTCCTCCTTTCTCTCTACTTTACTCATCTCTATACCTTATTCCCCGGAATACTCCGCGAACTCGCTGTACCATCGGACGAGGAGAACGATCTTTCCAACGGCGTATATATTATACGGCTGGCATTGCATGTTTTAAAGGGCTGAATTTTGAAGAAGTGCTGCTGCTATGCCAAGCCAGACGGCTGCACCTCGAGTGACGAGAGAGAAACAAGGATAGGACGTAACGTTATCGATCTTTTTCCCGATTCTATACGAGTGCACGTATGTAAAGGTAGAATATGGGATTACTAGCCGAATTGCCGCTGAAGTCAATTCCATCGTACGGAGACATTACTTGCATTATTGGAGCACGCTGATTTATATATTATACATTAAATATTTAAATATGCACGAAGCTTAATGAATCCGAACAATTAAGGACCTAAACTTAATTTAGATTTCAGGAAACAGCTTGGTTGTAGACTTTTATTTCGGTAGATAGTAATTATTCATAAAGCTAAAAAATTTAATTGTGCTGCACAGTGAAACTCGTGTAAGCATCAAAATATGGACTCATGAATTCAATATAAGCTTGCACGAATAAGTTTTGTATCAACTATTTAAGCCGCAGCTCTCGGGCTCGCAACGACGTACGTAACGAATGCTTCGTTTGGAATTGATGGAATTGTCACGTGTGCTTGTTCCGCTTGTTTATATTCTCTTTACCGTTTCCTCTCGCTCGTCGTCTTTTGCTGCCCCCCCTTCCCCCCTTGAAAGGGTGGGCAGCAGCAGCAGCAGCAGTATATAACAACACATAAACCCGACGGTTTGGCTCGTTCTTTCTCTCTCTCTTTCTCGTCGAGCGGATCGGCTCATGCCAGTGGCACCGCAATCCGCGCGATAAATCTGTCGCCGCGACAACCGGCAGCTGACATCGTATAAGAGCCAGAAAGGCCGGAGGACGACGACGTCGGCGCAGCCGCTTCGTTCTCCGACGCGCGCTCATTGTATTTTACGTGCGCATTTGCATCTCAAATTTCTCTCTCTCTCTCTCACTTTTGAGCGCGCCAATGCACCCGATGCAGCTTTCGCAGCTTGTGTTTTTCGATATTAAAAAATCAGGCCAGCTTGCAGTTGCTCTTTTATTTATTTATTTATTTTCTTTATTTCTTTTTTACTTTACGGCGCCGAGGAAGAGAAGAATTTTGCGCTCAGCTTATATGCGCAGTTTTATGCTAAATGTTAGCTTTTTAAAAGGGTATACACGCGGCGGCGGCGAGCGATGAAAAATTTCCATTTGTCAAATGACTTTTTTGAAATGAGATGCGAGGAATGGCACAGACGTCTAATGCTGCGGCGTATTCTACTGCTGCCTGGCAGTATTCGCTCGAGACACTTGGGCCAGCGCGCGCGCACTATTGTCGTGAGTCATCATAACACGCGCGATAACCCGAAACAGGTTGAATAAGCCGGCGGATTTGCTATTCGCTACGTAGCGCGTCTAAACGGCTTTCGGGATGTACGGCGCGCGAGGGGTATATCTAAAAAAAGCTCAAATAGTCATAATACGTCTTGACACCCATAGAATATTAGCTCTTTTTTTCTTCCTCTTCTTCTACATGTTCTTCTTCGTTTTTACGCAATTTATGAAAAACAAAAAGCTTTTAGTCACAGGCAGAAAAGCATCGTCAGCGGTATAGCAGCAACAAGCGCCGGACGAAGCGGCCTATAGTGCCCGTGACGACGTTTAATCACCGAGCATTAATGCGAACACACGCATAATACATGGGCGAGCTCCAAGATATATAGCGTCGTGAGGGAGACAAATAGTATTAAGAAAACTCTCTACTTTTTCAGCTCTTCGAACTTCTCCCCGTGATCGGAAGTAGTGGCGTATTCATTATAATGAAATCACGATAACTTCAAACTTCACACTTTACAAGTATCTAAAAATAGCTGCATTCAATACATGCAACGCCGATGCTCCCCCCCGAGCTTATACCCAAGAGTCTATACGTGTTTTTTGAAGTTTTTGAATGAAGTACGGAGCCAACTTCGAAATCTATCTTGCTGCAGCTGAAGTAAAACAAATCTTCACGAAGCCGTAACTCGAGCGGGCGCCTAACCAACAACAACCATCGATCGTTCATTACTTTAAAGAGCACAGCACAGCAGCATAGCGTCTAGTGGCTATAGAGCTAAAATCTCAAGTATTGAAAGATTACGCCTCGCGTTAATATACATCGAAAAGTCTTGAGCTGGCACAGAGTAGAGCAGATCAGCGAGCGAGCGCACGGCATCGCCAAATCACTTTAACACCAGCAGACGTGTGGTATATACCGGAAAAGAGGTGGATGGATATGGCGCGTATGTGTATGTGTATGTGTGCGCGTGTACGTAATGTACCGCGTATGTGTATAGGTACGCACTATGTACATGCGCTCGGCGTAACGTTTATGCGTACACATTCAACGTCCCCCTTTGCGAGATCCGAGGGCCTAAAAATACGCGCCCGTTATACGATCGCGCGCACGCGTAACGCAGCAGCAGCAGCAGCAGCGAGTGTAAATCTCGAGCTTGGTTCACCCTATCTCTAACTTCAAGAGGCCCAAGCACATTACCCATGCAACTCCTTTTTTTTTGCTTCTCCTCCGGTTCGGCTTTTTTATTTTTTATTAGTTTTCAAAGCGCGTGGACAGGCACGTGCCGTTCCGATATATACGCCAGGCGGCGGCAGGAGGAGGGAGGCAAAAGAGAGAAAGAGAGAATTAGAGTGAAAAAGGCAACGCGCGCGCGCGAGAGAGAGAGAGAGTGGAGTAGAGTACTTAAAACACACATGCGCTCGTTGCATTCGCAGCGGCTGCCATGGCTCTTTTAATTGAAAGGTTTTATATATTTTTCCGGTGCTCGGACAAGGACCGTGTCAAGTACGCGCGATTAATAATTTCACGAACGTTAAACGAGATATCGATTTTCGTGACGCGAGGATGATCGGCTTTTTCGTTTTTGCGATCGGCATACTGCTGTGCTGATTGATTGAAATGCGATTCGCGTCCGAGGATAGAGAATGATAATGACTCACTTGAGAGCGGTGTAGTATTTTTTTTTCTTTTTTTCTCCTTTTTAACGTCACATATTGGAAATGTACACAGTTCGCGAATCGAAAGTGGAGCAATGATGGTGGAGAAAAAGACTTGAACTATTTCGAGTAGCGGCAAGTGCACAGCGGCAGTTAATCATTTTAGCAATCGAATTTAATGATGTTAGAGCGCGCGCGCCCGCGTTTACCCCAATAATATAATCTAATTTGACAGTTTTTCTCGAGCGCGTTTACGTTAAAGCTTTATCACTGTAATTTGTATGTCATTTGGTGCTTCTATACGGATCGGCTAGAATAGGTGCATAGCCGCGGATCGAAGCACTCAATCAGTGCAGCGTACAATGCAAAGATTTTCGACCAAATGAAATTACTCGAGCCTCGATGTATCGGTAATTATCAACAGTGCCAGAGGATTTCAGTCAAATGACAATATGAAATTCGACCGAAATCCATCAGCTTGAAAGGCCATTCGGGGAAGAAAAAAGAAAAAACACGAGCATGTTCATGTATGCGACGTAAGTCGGTCGTGAAAAAAATCATTCGACATTTTTTTGTCAATCATTTAACGTCAAGGCGGGCAGCAGCAGAGAAAGGCAGCTCTATCGCAGCGCAGGCAGTATACATACATAGGGCTCGGCCCAGTGCAAGCTGGGATTCACGCGCGAACGACTTCCTCCGGCTCGAAGCCGCTTCTTCCGAACAGCATGAACACGCGCATACATACACATACATTTGGAAAAGAATCAATCAGCTTACAGCTCGTTAAAAGTTACGGTCTATCGCGCGACTGCGCTACGGTATGGGTATAATATACCGTCGGCACTAGCTGATGCTCTCGGCAGGGGCGTATACCTAATATACAGAGAAGAATCGCTCCATCCAAATCTGTCATCGGCGCACTTAATACACATGCGCGCGCTCTTCGCGGAGAGACGAAAACTTATTAGCTTGATCAATTCTCTGCAGCCCTTTAGGCAGTGGCGTGAGTTATACGCACACGACCTCGATGAGGCTCCGTCGAAAAATTTTTACGAACGAAACAGAAGAAAAAAGGAAAAAAGCTCGATGTATACAGCGCGTCGATGGGCAGTCGCATAAGCGAATGGATGACGTGCGCCAGCTGTGCAGATCACAATACTCGACTATCGATGCGGCTTGTGTAACGCACAAGTGTTGTTGCTATACACGCTCATGATATTTTTCCTTTCGTTCGGCTCTGTGTTTATAACGACGACAACAACTGTGCAAAAAAAAAAGAAGCGATTCCGCCTGGATAAGCATCTAATTTCTATGAATCAATTGTTATCCCAAGTACATCTAAAGAAGAAGAAGCAGCCGAGGATCGTCGCTGCATCTAGCTCTTCGATTCAAGCCAAGACTCGCGCGAGCCTGTTTACACACGAAAAGCTTAATAATATTTACGAGCTTGGTGCATGCGTCTTTAAAAGCCTTTGTCCTTAAAGTGCATCTTGCGCTCCAGCATCTTGGTCGAATGCCGACTCGCTGCGCTTTTGTACTTGTGTGTGCGTGCGATCGAGTGTGTGTGTGTGTGTATGCACGCGCCACTGGTGCGAGGGATACGTGCGGCTAAATTTAAACCCGCTCCAAGCTGCCTCCTCGTAGTCGCTGTGCAAAAGCAGAGCTTGCGCCGAGCGAGCGAGCGAGAAAGAGAAAGCATAACACAAGAGAGGCAAAGCCAAGTTTTGAACTCGCGTTTGGACTCTGATATTCCGTCGCGCCTGTGTATGCTCGCAAGTTTTCAAGTCGGGCTAGATTTATGTAACTGCGAAGACATGGGATTTTCCTCTCAACCCTTTGCGATCGTCGTCTTGGCCTATAGGCGTGTAACACGCGAAACTTTCAAGTCAGCCGATGAACGAACTATCGGGCCACACTATACTCGTCTTTTTTTTCTCACACACCCGCTGGAGCGTATAGAGATACGTCCTTATACGTGTACATAGACGCCTACGACACGCCAGGGTGAAGGTTCACACCGGTGAAAACTATCCGAAACAATTTCCCATGTAACATGCTCTCTAAACAGTACGAAGAATTATGCAGTTGAATTTTCAAGAAACATATGGCGAGGAGCTGTCAAGGGAAGTCGCCGAGTCGGATTGCGCACATCAATGAGAAACGTACAGCACTTGACAAGAGTATTAAGTGCAGTGCGCGTATAATATTACATACAATATACTACATCAAATATTATACGGTACAAAATTTTTGAGAAAACGTATTCGACTGGACCGTGAGTTTTTATAAACATTATGGGCTGGAAGATTCGAACGTACCGTTGTTGCTGCCCAAGAGGGCTCGCAATATAATAATCGTCGAAAAGAGAGCCATAGGCCGTGTGTATAAGCTACTATACTTGGACCCCTGCCACAGTTTATGCGCGCATGACCATGTGCGATCCATGTGGTGCAGGCACCGTGTGTCATATACATAATAATGCTGCTCGGCGCGCAGGCACCACGCATGTGTGTATAAACACGCGCGTTGATGCGCTGTGGCGACCCACACACGGCATTACTGCTTTATATATACGTATATAACGCTTCAACGTTGACAGTACATCTCGCGTGCGATGTATGGGACATACATATATATGACTCGTCTTGTTTTCCATTGCTCGCCGCGTCTTTGACTCCGTGTGTCTCCCTCTCTTATATTATATATTCGCTCCCCGCGCGGCAGCTAGTCCAGCGATCGCAGGAGGTAAGACAACGCGACGATCGGCTTAGAGCTACTTGCTCCGCTCTCCAAGTCGCTCTGCACTGTGCGCATCGTGCGTTACACACGATACGCGCGTATATACTTTGCAAGTCCGTTGGACGCGGCTATACATCGTGTGTATATTATATACACTGCAGCCGCATCGAGACGCGTCACGTGCTTTTTAATTGTCCACTTACATACGCGTATACACGCATGCATTAGACACGAGTAGAGCCGGCGCTTTCTAATTAACGAAGATTATTCCGTTGTTGTACACGACGGCCTGTGGAAGTGGTAGTAGTAGCTATACGTGTACGGCACACGCATTACATGCACTTTATAGCGCTAATGATATCTAGGTCAGAATCGTTTTAGAATCGATTAGCGCGCGAGGCGTAATTTATTCCCCCATTATCTTCTTTTTCTTCTTGCTTCTTTTTTTGCGACGAATTATGACTTTTCGACTTTTACATATACGCGCGATGATCTGTATTGCCGCAATGCATATTCAATCACGCATTTTCAACATTGCTATATAACATAATGAATATAAATTTTTAGTGTGGAAAGCAGCCGCGATTATATACTGCTCGTTACGCAGCAGCTGCTGCTTCACGCACGTACACACACGCGTACATTTACACATTTTATCATTTCGCTGACTTTTTGCGCGCGACCTTGGTGTATCGAGAGGCACCTCTCACGAGGCTTGTTACACGGCATGTATATTATATATTGCAAGTCCTTTTGCTCGCTGCTGCTGCTTCGCGACTCGATCCCCCCGCTGTCTTTTTTCCCTCACGAAAAAGTGCGAAAAAAGCTGCCCAACCGGTTTTTCGATTCATAAGCAATGGGCAGCGCGCGCGCTCGCTCGCGTTACAAAACATTTCAAAAATCTCGTGCATATATATCGAACTTCTTTTTCTGATCGGCGTGCTTCTTTCCTTTTTTTTTTCACGCGCGATTTCGACGCCACGCGAATGCGTCAACGCGGCGTTGTATACACGCGCGCGTAGCGCAGCTCGCACGACTCATCTACAAAAATCCTGACTATACGTCTAAGTCTCTCTGTAATAACGACACGAGGCGAAATATTTCCAGCAACAATAATATCAACGACGATCTCTGTCTTGACACGTTGAGATGGCGACTAAAGAGAGAGAGAGAGAGAGAGTGAAAGCGAGGAAAAAAAAACAACAAAAATGTTTGCAAGCACTTTGTATCGAGAGGAGCTTTTAAGCGCCTGTATTAGGCTCGCAAATTATAACTGAATGCGGGAAGAAGACGAAATCGTTATTTTGCAGCGTGGACTCGTGCGCCACGGTGTGTAATGTGTATCTGTCCGAGTCGTGCTTGTATAATAGTCGAGCCCCCGCAGCAGCAGCGCGTATACACCGCGAGTCTTTTTCTTTGCAGAGGATATAATGTTTGAAAAATAAACACATGTCTTGCATCCGCGAGGGCCACGTGTGATTATTTCGACCATTTCGCTCTCTCTCTCTCTCTCTCTCTTTACGCACGGCGACCGCCCTAGATTACGCACACGAAGCAGATTCGTATGCTCGTGCGCGTCTCTGTCTGGCTCTATGCGCGCGTGTGTATAACATTCTTTCGTGCGGATTTATTTTCTGTGCGCGCATTAGGCCGAGTGTACGAGTTTTGACCGCGGACGCAAAACATTACGCCTCGAATGCGATAATAATGAACGTTTGGGTTTTAACGCGCTTTTGGCCTTTTTTTTTCTTCCGATTTATGTCGTTTCTTGGAAGATGGAAAAGAATCTGGAGCGCTTTTAATATGCGACTCGTAGTTACACATTATCAATTGTCGACGTGCGCGGGCCATTAATTAACATTACAAGCTTCAAATTATAATGAATTTAATGGTCCAAATTATACATTCCACGATGGTTTGGTTTTAACTTGAAGCTATCGTTAATCACAGCTCCAACTCATCCGTTCACGAACAAGTCGAAGGGACCAAAAGAAAATACAAACGTATTTTCATTGACTTCGCGATCTCTACGAACATGGATCGTATACGCAATTGACAGAATCGGAAAAACCTTGATGAGATATTGTTTTCCTTCGGAGCCGCGCGCGTACTTGTCTTAAAGCTTAAGTATACACGCAAGCCTCGGCCTGTAAGTATACCATTACGTAAGTACAGCGAACTATATAGACTCTCGGCGTGTGGGAAATCGCGACGAGCTTCCGGCTTTTCGCCTTCGATGTACAATGAGGAAGTTGTCGCGCGCGCAGTATTATAACTTGCTGCTGCTGCCTGCGACTCGATGCGATCGTCGTGTACATGGCACTGGTCGAGCGTCGTCGTCGCATCGAGCGTTTCCAAGTGTTCGACACGAGGTCTCTCTCTGCTAATGCTCGCAGACACAATGTCGGGCGCTTGCTTACTTAACAAGTATAGGAATAACAATGTGTGTGCCGGCGCGGAGATTTTCGGCAGCTTGGGAAAACGGGTGTAACGTTGACTTATGGATAAACAGCACTTTGGCCCGTGTACGTGTGTAAGTGACGCGTGTACGGTACGCGTCGAAGACGTTCGCCGACTGATTTACTTAATTGGTAAACGGCGAGATAGGAAACCAGTTCAAAAGTTCATACATGAATTATTGTTACGACTCGAGTCGAAAGCTCGAAAACAAAGGACCGGTTTGTACGATATCGATGGAATTATGAATCAAGATTATACCGGGAATATTTGACGTATCGATCGCATATTTCCGTTTGTTTTTTTGTGACGCGTGTCAATTTTTAAAGCTCAAACACCACTCGTAACATAGAAAATTTAATTGTACAATATTTCATTCAATCAGTATGTTTCAGAGTATGAAAATTTTTCACAGAACAAAATAAAAAGTTCGGCAATCATGAAAATCCTCTCGAATCCTTTACTCTCGAAAAAGTGAAATTATTTTGCTCGTGGAACTGTGTTAAGCGCATCAAGAATTTAAAGGCACGCGCTCGCATGCAGCAGCAGCAGCAGCAGCCGCACACGCGGAGACTTTAAGAGCAGCCTAGCTCTCCCTCTGCGAAGCTTGCAGCTGCTTTTTGCGTATATATACAATAATAACAATAATAATGAGCCGTGTGGACGTCGAGGCTCGCGTTATGTGTGTACGGCTTAAAATCGCCCCGCACGCGCTCAACGCTGTATGCGTGTATACGTGTATATAACGCCGAGCCATTTAAGGCGCGACGGCTCAGCGTCACGTCGTGCTCGTTGCTCTGCCCTCCCTCTTTATAAGCTCGCAAAACTCTTTCCCCAATTTCGCGTTTATTTGTCAATTTTTTTTCTCTCCATCTTTATGCCAGTGCCGATGCCGTTGCTGCTGCTGCCTACGTCGCAATATAATAACACGACTAGCCGAGGCGACGGCGTGAAAAATGATTATCGGAAGCGCGCAAAGAGTCGTGTTAGTTATAATCAAAATGACGTTTATGTCGAAACGAAAATTAGATTCGTTTTGAATTTATTTTCAACGCGATATTTGCTCGGAAGAAAGTTCGAGTGATGAAAAATGCCTCTCGACGATACGAGAGCCGTACGTATACGTGTATAATATCATCGAGTTGGCAAGTTCGCTGTATACGAATCGCAATTTCAAAGTTTCGATTCGAGCCGTCGTTTGGGTAAACCGCACACGATGGGTTGCGTGCAAGGGTTTGCTAAAATTAGCCGCGTAGAGTAGATGGCGCTTTTGATCAGGGGCTTTTTGAAAGCGAGAGATGAACTTACGTACTGCTGATACAAGAAACTTTTCGAAGAGTCAGCCACTGGCAACTTACCATCTGAAACAATAGAGAAAAATACTTTATTAATAAAAAGTAATCTCAATGAGCATGAAAATAGATACTGCTAATCGTCGCAAACCGAAAATAACGCGATGTTTTTATTATAGAAACGGAGAAATTTACGTCCAGCGCTGAATTCCAAATGAATATTAAAATCTATAGATGTTTGTCATGACATTTTGCGCTGGGAAAAGAACGAGCGACTCAAAGGTCAAAGAGAGATACACAATAGCGATAAAACTTCGCGGCTCATTTAGCTGAATAAACAATAATAATAGCAATGGTATATATTAAGTAAGAATGAGATAAGAGCAGCGTGCGTATCTATAAAACGCATCACTTACCGTATTAAATTCGAACGAGTTTCATGGTTAGTTTATCTAAATGCCCGCTCGATAAAAACAATGAATTTTCGGCCAATCCGAGTCTTTTGCAAACTGGACCAATTCAAAATAATCGAATTCGACTAATTGTTCTCCGGCTCTTTTAAACGACTTCTCTCTCGAGAGTTGTATAAATATTGAAATATTTGAGTGATTTCTGTATTGAATCAGTTCTTCGGCGAAGAAAAATCGACAGAGGTTAAGGATAACTTTCAAGCGGAGTAAATAAATCAAAGCAGCAGTTGAATCTGTAATCAACAGTGACGTATACGACTGGATGGATGGGAGTTGGATGAGAATTTTTCCATCCACCGCCGCCGCGAGCCATAGATAATTCAACTGAAAATAAGAGTGCAAGAAAGGTGTGTAGGGAGAAATCGGATTAAGGGTCAACGGCCATTGGTCCTCTGGGTCTCTCGCGTTATACGCGGGTAGTATCTCTTGCCAAAAATAGCTCGCGTGCTTGTGAAAAATTCAATTTATCCTGTCACGTGCGCCACTTTCTGAGCTTTTTCACCAGCAGCAGCAGAAGCAGGCATGGGTTTGTCGCGATATATATCTCGCTATATTTGCGCGCGACTCGCACAAGTAATTTAGTTATGAGATATGAATTGACAAGTTTTTGTTGCTGCTACTGGTCATTTCAACGACCCGATTCCAAATATAAACCCCACGGCAGAGAAGTAGATTTAATATACATTTCAAATTTGGCGCGCCTCTATTAGATAGCGCGCGCGCGCGAGCTACGGACTAATCTGTTCACATTTACCTCGTGCCGATCAATCGGGCCGTCTCGAATATTTTCGTGACTTATCCAATATTATTCTCATCCACAGCAACAGCAGCTATGCGCTATACAGGCGCACACGAACGAGAGACAATTTTGTTTATCACTCAGAGAGGCACTTCAGGCCGCGCACATGTAGTACAATGCCTTCCTAACCACGTGGAATGAGATTATCAAACCGTTGCACACTGTATAGTTCGACGCACTTGAATGACACATAGTTTGCAAACTTTGTTTTTAACTATTGTTCAACAAAAAGAAAAGAAGGAAGGAATGAAAGAAAGAAAGAAAGAAAAAGTAGAAAAAAACGTCGTCGACCCCGCGTGCAACAGACAAAAGAGACGATGCACTATAAGTATGCAAGTATATAACATACGTCCGCGAAGGCAAATATCAATAATACATCCTCGAGTTTCTCGCGGCGATCCGAGCATGTGTGTAGTTTTGCCTATATATGTTGACTATATAGCCGGAGAGGTAAGACTACTAGGCTGACGGCCGCGGAGAGGTAAAAGAGGCCCCGCTCGCCGCTAACTGCTGGTCGCTACACCGCCACCGCCACTTTTTTGCCGTCGCTGCTACTGTTGCTGCTGCTGTTCTGACTAGGTATCATGTAGGCGTGTGTGTGTGTGTGTGTGTGTGTGTGTGTGTGTGTGTATGTATAATATCGCGCGCATATTTGAGAGCTAGACATTTGCAGATGGGTATAGATAGCGGAAGTACTTGAGGCTGCCTATAGCTTTCGTTTTAATACACATCTATCTATATCGCGAACATTATACGTACTCGCGATGCACGGCCGGCCAATATATAGATCCGAGCGGCTCGGGCGAACTTTTCTATTGTTTGTGCGTCCGCTCGCGTATATTACGCGCTGGAAGGAATTTAGAGTACCTGTATCTTGTACGTGCCGAGCCGGTATGTAGGTTTAGAGCTTTCTTGCACACCAATATGTATGCGTTTATAAACGTGTGTTTCTCCGTGTGCTCGTGTGTGCGCGCACTACACGGCGCTCTATTATACTTGCCGCAAAAGAGTTAATGATTGATAGTTAAAGGTATATAAAGCTAAGTGCGGCCGATTGTGCGCGGCCGGGCATGGTCTATGGCACATGTGTGTATTAAATATATATATAGGCTTGTGCGCAACAGCAGCAGCGGCACCACCGTGCGGCAGGCCTGAGGTGAGAAAACCGCAAAAGTCATACTTGACGTAATGCGACGCGAGCTACTTGCGCGCGGACATATTAATTGTAGCGCCGATAGCCTTTGTTATATGTTACAAGATCTAGTTAGTCGATTCGTGCGTCTGTAATGCGCAAAAACAAAAGAGGATACTCCGAGTCCTTGAGCGTGAGCGGTCGCCCTGTAAAAATGTAAGGATCTCTCTGTATAAAAATAGCCGATGAAAAGCACGAGTTGAGCTTGTCTGTGGATCCATTACTAATGCATGATAATATATGACTAAGGCATGCAGGATTGAAGAGGCAACGTTAACAAATTAAAAACGTAGAAGCGCCGAGCCGGGCAGAAGTTCATGACGCGCAAAAGTATCTGCGCTCTGTAAACGCTATATACGTGATACGCGAAGAAAGTAAATATCGATCCTTGCTCTTTTGTGCCATAAATCATGCATCGGCTTATCCGCTTAACAAAGCGAGAGAGAGGGAGAAAGATAGATATAGGAGAGCACACGTGATCCATCTCCGCGAATAGAATAGAATTTAACCGGCGAATTATTTATGTGCAAAAAATTGGCCAAGCGAGCGCGCTTACCTCGGCCACTATCCAAATTATACATCATGGATTGTTTTCTTCTCACTCTTTCTTTCTCTCTCTCTCTCGCAAGGATATGGGGCAGCGTCCGCAAAATTTTTACAACGATGGCCTACAATCGAGAGTATGGCTCCTTAAAATAAACTGCCGCGCGCGGCTATCGATTGGACTCTCAGAGTTTCGCCTGCTATATAGAGTACACACACTGCACGTGTGAGTCGGATGAACGTTAAAATGAAAATAAAATTAAACCGCGCGTACACAAACTAATTTTGAGCATAGTTAAATATTCAGAAGATCGCTCGTATCGCAGCTTTCTTTATCTCGGCACGGGATATGTACGCCGCATACACATCGCTCGAGCTAGGAATTGACAATTGCGACATTGATTTGGATTAATTTTCGATGACTGCTGCACCTTGCTCGCGGATGTATTATATGAGAGAACACATCCGATATTTCGTGCCGCACAATATGTGAACCGGGAGGGATACACCGAGAGGAAGTTGTAATTTTATTCGTTCGATTGAGATTATTCAAAAATACCGAATCTCTGGAAGCTATGACGAAATAATGGGAGAAAAAAAATTGTGCACTCCAGGTACTATACAGATTTTGAAACGACGATCTTCGAACATCGTTTACATTCGATTCGCAAGGCTATGTCTTCATCGGACGCGAGTCGCTCATAAAAAAAAGTCATAATCGATTAATTATGAAAATTAGTAAAACACTTATTCCGTCGTAAATCACTGTAGTTAACGGAAACTCGGCTTTGTGTCGAAAAAAAAATTAATTTAATATGGACGCGTAACAAAGATATACGTCGAATCGTATTCCCTTTCGTTGGACGAGCAATTCATGCGAACGAATTTTCGTATAAAGAGAGGAAAAAAAAATAGCAAATCTGTAAAATGACCGAGTCCAGAGCTACAGTCGGTGATTAGTGAAATCAAGCGTGGACGCAGGTATACACACACACACACACGCAGTACGCGCATGATCGCGATCGCGGCGCGTCGCAGAAAAGACGGAGTGCTAGGCGGCGCAAAAGGGCATCATCAATAAAACTATCCAGCGTGAAGGAGAATCTATGCACTGCGTATGCCTCGAGAGCCTGCCTGACTGACTGCGACCAAGCGACTCTGCGTTGTCGCGCGGCAGCAGCCTCTAACCCTTTCTAATTAGCAGAGGCGTTTTTATATGCACGCTGCATACGCCTCGCGTCAACGCGGCTGCGGCGCAAGCAACCCTCAGGACTCCGATGCCTGCGCCGCGCGCGACTGTGTAGGTATAGATTTTTTTACGCTCCATCGAGCGCGTCTAATGTCGTTAGAGCGTTCGAGTGTGTTGTGTATGTGTGTGTGCAGCGAGAGAGCAGAGCGAGACACAAACACACACACACACATTGATTGGCATCGTTACATGCACACGTTATACACAGGCTCGAGCTTGGCGCGCGTATCGAGCACTTGTGCGCGAGAATTATGTTAATCAAGTTCAGCCGATTTGTGATCACCTTCGTTTGGAGTTCATGTCTATATAGCTGCACGTGAGTGTGTGTGTGTGTGTTTGTGTGCTTTTTCGTGCAGACTGGATATATTAAGGCTCGGTGGGCTGCGTGCAGCGCTCCAGTACAATATTTTACGTGTCGGAGGAGGACTACTGTTGTTTCGTACATACATACATACATTGTATTATACATTCCTATATACTTGTGTGGGTATGCAAAAGCCCGCAGTTTATCGTGTGACGCGTCGCTGCTGCTGCTACTGCTGCTGTGTTGTATACAAGCCAGCACGTAATGATATTCGATCGTCCCGAAGGCTCTGTAACGCTAACCTTGAATTTCGTGCGAGCGTATAATATAAATTTTAAAATAAATTATTCATGGATGTATATCGTGTATAATAGGTGAAGTATCGCTTCGCCTGTACGGGATTATATCATTCGCGAATGAACACGAGTCCGACATAATATACCGTACGGTACACAAGCGAAAACCTCCACTCGCTATACGGCAAATTTTTATTGATAAATAAGAAAAAAAAGAAGAAGTTACAGCTATGATGTTGCAACGAACTTTCCAAGTTGACGAAAATTTCAATATAATAGAAATTCAGCCAAGATCGTAAATATTATTATCGATAACGTGGCTATGGAAGGAAGAAAAGGAGGGGAGGACAGAGGATCGCTGCCGCAATAAGTGATTTTGCGCGCTTGCACAAACTCGCGCGACACGCTTTTGATCCAGGCTGATTTAATTACATTACGCGCGCTGTGCGTACGCTTACCGTTATGAAAGTTTAATCTTTCTCTTTCTCTCTCTCTCTCTCTCTCTCTCTCTCTCTCTCTCTCCGGTGTTCTATCGCGCGCACATCGGGCTTGAAAATTAATAATTACAATAAGCTTGCAGAATATAAATTCAGCCGCGAGCCGCGAAGAAGCTGCTGCTGCTGCTGTTGTTCAACAACTTATGCAATTTATAGCAAGCTTTTTATGTAATCTTTGGCTTTTTTATGGCGCCAAACGCAATAAGCCCATTTTCATAGAAATGGTTTTAATAAGAAGAATAAATAAACAAGTGAGGACCCGTTCGTAAAACTTATTGGCTAATAACGTAATTTAATGAAGACCTCAGGGCTCACGAATTCGACACCGAGTCCAGTTATACTTGCGTAGTTTCCGTTATCATCGTTTTTTTCCTTCTCTCTCTTTTTTTTAAGCAACATGAAAACCGCGAAATAATAACGAGGCATATCGTCGCGTTGCTCCCCAGGGCGAGAGAGGCAACAATTATACACGGGGCTTTTTCGTGCCTTCTTTTCTATGCACCAACGTGCGCATCATCGAGTTTATAACTCGAGCTCTATATACGGAGTTTACGATTGAATGAAGTGCGCGTCTATACGTATTTTAGCGGCGCAAAGAGCGGCCCATCTATTATGAATACTGCGCATTTTTCTCCGCGGCGCACGCAGATATAGCGCGCGTTTGTTTTCAGACTCAGACATAATAAAATATATAAGCCGCGTGCAGAGCGCACGTTTTCGATCCATCGCGCTAGCTTTATATTTATAAAATACTCCGGAAAAAAGATCGCGCGCGTCCGCTAAAACACCGGGGCGATTTTAACACACTGTTGTGCTTTAATTACACGGACGGGAGTTTAATGAGTAGTCGCTTTGTCGAAAGCATCTATCGTCACTTTCGCTCGTTTCGACAGTCATTAAAAACACCGAGTCATACTGTATACTACGCGCGCGGCTCGGAATTTTCTTCAAAAAACGCAATAATACCCCGACTCGTAGTACACGGGTAGGAAAGTTTTCCGGCACCTGTTGTGCATAGGCTTGAAATTTGAATATAATATGCCCCCTGCAACGGGAACAAGAGCTAATTATTGGGAAGTAATATTTTTTTGAGAGATGCACGACCGTTAGCCTTTTTTCGCGAAATATTATACGTGGCTTTTTTGTTTTTTCAATCACTATTTCGAAAGTCGAACTAATTCTGCACTTTACTTACTTTCTATTAAACTCGTAAATAGTTTGTACCGAGGCAAGTTCTTTTTATATATAACCAGGCTCATTGTGTCGATATAGATTTGGTAAATATATATATTCTCACGAATGAAAATAACCGCGTTGAACACGGAGCTAAAGATGAAAAACTTATTTAGCTTCGGATCGAGAAATTCAAGGATTCCACTCGCGCGCGCATAACAGCAAAAAAATCGAACTGCGTAATCAAGTATTAACTTTGCTCGTTAAAGCTCCAATTGATATCTGATATGGGAGAAAGGAGAAAAGGTCGATTGTTGTGCTGGCTCGGCTTAATACAATTTATGCCGGCCGACTAAACTGTTTTCCATGCGCCGTATAGCTTCATGTATACGTATAGAGCTCGTTTTCCAGTCGACATGTACGCATAAATAATTGGAAAAAGCTCGAGATACGCCTTCGCCGGCTCCTACACACGCAATGCTGCACAGAGATAAGTTTATATCGATTGACATTCACGTCAATTTTGCGCTAGAATTAAATTATTATTATTGTTGTTATTACGTTTTACTTAGAAAAGCTCTAAGTTTGCCGCAGGTCTTAAATTAAATTAAATATGAACTAAACTTAGTTCAAACAGGAATTGAATTTGAAGTAAATAAACGTGAAATTTGGAAAAATGGAGAAATATTCTTGGAATGCTTGTATAAGCCACTTTCTATCTGGTTGATTGTGAGAAAATGTTTTGGAAAATGTTTTGTTCAACGGCACAAAGAGAAATTCCGAAATTGAGATGAATTTTCTTTAATTTAGAATGTTTTGAAATTTGGGGTTTTGGCATATTTTCAATTCAAGCCTTTTGAAGCTTTTTTCTCCAGCTGAGCTTTCAATAAATTCGCTTATTATATTTAATCCTATGTATGTACCCGGGAGAGTAATATGAGAATCTTTGTATTCAATTTTACACGCAGTACTTGTAGGATAATAGAATGAGAGAGCGAGTGAGTGACTGTGTGTGAGAGAGAGAGAGAGAGAGAGAGACATATACATACACAGACAGAGGTGTGCAAACGCACAGGTAAAAAGGAAAAACGTTACCTAGGAGACGACCATGGGCCACCCTCAATCAATACCACACGCGCCAGTACTGCAAACATGCTCGATCGTTGATACTCGTGTGCTCGCTCCGTATAACGTTTGCGCGTGTGTATGTCTGTTTGCGCGCACCCCGATACAAGCACACAGACAGACAGACACACACACACACACGCCTATATAGGCACACGTACGCAAGCAGAGAGGGAGGAAGGCTCGTCGATGATTGTGTTGCACGCGCGCGAGGAGGAACGGCGATGACGTGGGTCGAGTCGTGTAAGTACGTAGGTATTACACGCAGACGCTCACACTCGCACAGGTATATAGGATAGGGAACACACGGCACACTTATTAGCACCACGTGTTCTCACGCAGGTAGGATCTGTGCTTGCATCGCGTCGCTCGGTATATGCGGATTTTCACGCACCCACGCGTCGTTCCTCCTTTGTTATGTGTGCAGTGTGCGCACACGTATTGCGTACGTACGCGTTTTCCCGCTCGTACACACGCGGACTCGGCCGCTCTTCGTTATGTGTATTATGCACTTACGCACGCGGCGGACTCGATCGCAACGCAGAGAGAGAAAGAGAGAGCATTTCACGGCTAACATAATCGCCCGAGAATCGATCGCTTCTGCGAATTTCGCATCGCTGCTCTCGAGAAGCAGCTCGTTGCAAATCGACCGTTCGATCTTGAGGTGAAATTGTAGAAACTCTATCGGCAAAGCCATCTGACAGCGCAGACGCATCGAATGACATTTTTGTTCATTTTATCATGGACAGCAGCTTTGATACCTGATATACAGGCATAAGCGCGTCGCAATGTATGCGCTACGTGGGAGATTATGCAATACGTATAATCGGTCGTATTCACATTTTTTTCTGCGCGATTCGGAGCACGTGCGATGGCCTTAATTGAACGCGGATAAAATTCGCGATTTTTTTGTGTCTACAAAACGCGCTTGAATATTTGTTATTTATCGAACTCTGCCGAGAGACGATCGCGAGCCATCGTGCGCGTACACCCACATAACGCTCGCGTGATTTTTCAAAAAGTCGAGGGCCAATTCGACGAGAGATCGCCTATCGACTCGCGTACGTACACCAGCGAGTTTACAAATCCGATAAGAAATTTCGGTGCGAAACGACAAGAACAAAAAAAAAAAAACCAAAGGCGCGCGTGCATAAAAAGAGTAAAGCTCGCGACGAGCTTCGATGACGATTTCGCCGCGCGCGCAAGGCTCTCTACATGTATACACGCGTGTGTACTCGCGCACACATTACGTAAGAGTTTATTACTCGGCTTCTCGAGTGTCTAATAATGACACACCCCTACGCGCCACTGTGTATAGACTTACTTACGCGCCGCACAAGCGGAACGACGGCTCAATTTCGCTTTCTCTCTATAAATGTTCCTCGCGCGTATAAAAATAATATCGCTAGACCGCGCGTACGTGCAAAGTTTTATTTTTATTTAAACAATCGACGTCGATGCGACCAAACGTAAGGCGTCTTTATACATGCACACATGCGCACACACTGCAGGCGTCATTTGGCATCGTCATTATCAGCAAAAGGTAGCAGATAGAGTCCACATAAGTACGTTATTGCATACTTCATCATCATTTTTACTGTATTTCCATTTTTTTTTTATTTAATGAGAAAGAGGGGAAAAAAAGCAAATAATCGTATTACGGAACTTTAGCTATCTCGTAACGTTAATCAACCATCAGCCAACGAAAAAAAACTGAATAATTAATTATAAGCAACGGCCATGAACTTAAGATATTAGCAGCGAAACGATATTCGTGCACCGACGCTGCCGTGTGCACATGCGTCTCTGTATGCGCGCGTGCTCGTATACCGATCTTTGAAACAATTGATGCGAAATACAGTCGCGCGAGAGGAGCAGCGCAGCTTCGAGATAATGTTCACAAAGCGCTTCGTATTAATTGCGCCACCACCGCTCCGACGCTTTTTATCGTTTGCGATTTTATTTTTAAAAAATTGCAGCTAAAATTGGTTTGCTCGCGCGCGTGCTCGCTGGCATAAATATAATGTGCTCGCGCGAGCTCTTGTACCGCAAACTGTGCTCCAGCATGCATGTGTACACCTACATGTACGTGCATTATAATTATACCGACGACGGCGACGACGAAGAGCTGCGAATAGTTGGGGGGAATCTCATTGATGTATACGTGATTTTTGACATGATAAGTGCGCACGCATGAACGAATACTGCCAGATTATTTGCTGGCAAATATGTGCGGATCGGATGAATTAACGCACGGGTGCACTCGCTAAATTTTTTTTTCGTTTTCTTTTTGGTGGAGATTTTAACATTGTATTAAAATTATTTCATTCCTATCTCTCCCGACACTTGAGATTATGTGAAGAATTTAAATTCCATTTTTGCAGGTCACGAGCGATCAATTAGCAATAAACACGGGAAGATGAGTAGCCGATTCTCCGTCATGACTTCCTAAATTAAATTTAAAAAAAATATATATTTTTTCTCTTCGGTGGTTGTTTTTACAGTTTCATGCGCTAATTATAGCTCGAAGACATAAGAGACCAAGACATAAACGAACAAAGATTTTTATGGCTTTTGTATGATGATGATGACATCACAGCGAACACGGAAGATAATCGAACTCTTTATCCATCGCTAATTGTACAAACATTCGCTCGTTTTCAGCGAAATCAAGAGCGACAAATATAGCCTACGCGTCTTATTAATAAAACCTTTGCTTATCGGTGATAAGCTCGTCCGACTCTCTGTGTCACTTTCGAGACGATGAAAATATCAATCGCGACACCGTGTTGTGTCGTACGTACGCACATTGAAAATTGACTCCTCTCGCTCCGGACGACCATTAACATTACGTGCACATGTATACACAAATATCCCGCCTATCTCATCTTCGCGCAGAGGCTCGAGCTACACTTCTCGATTCAAGAACGGATGGCTTATGTGCCCTCAGCCAAATGAATGTGTATGCTGCTTGTTATTGTGTGTATGTGCTGCGTGTTAATGTACGTGCGCACGCAAGAGCGCGGCGTAATGTCTTATCACCCTTTTTTCCTTTAGCTTTTTCAGTTGAGACAAATAATGCACTTAATAGTCGTTGTTTGCGCGACTGCAACTGCCTGCCAGTCATTCGAAGGCTACGACGTATCGTATGGATGTGCAATGCGAGCGCGTACACACATATATAGAGACAAAACTTCGTACATACTTGCACGCACAATAAGTAAAACGACAAATTGTTCTGAGTGGTAGTTTATTCAACTCTTCTATATATTTCTTATACGATGCGATGTTTTGTGGATAAATCATCGTGGCAGTTGTGCGTTTATTACAGAGTGAAAGAGAGAACACAAAAACGATCATTAATAGTAATCACACGATCTTCACGTGACTTGTTCGATTCTCTCGACTTGGACTATTTCGTTTTTGCGAATAATCACTATAATATTTACATTGTTTATTCCCGAGGCTCTGGCACATTACACATAATCTCGTATAAACGTTGGCACAAAAAAAAAGACGCGCCAACGACGATGACTCTCGGGATGAATGATTTATAAAAATGAAATCAGAGAGGTGTTGTTGTGCGCAGCAGCGACGTGTTATATAGTATTGTGAAGGATACTCGACGTCGAAAAAAAAGAAGAAGAAGAAAAAATTAGTAACGGCAGCGACGGCAAATGCCGAGTAAGTATCAACACATTTATGTGTCGGACTTGTATAGCGCAGCATCCATTACTACAAAACGCAGACCGATACAAACGAATGTGCGTAGCGAGATGACGTTGATGACGTTGACGACGACGATGATGATGATTATGATGATGATGATTCGAACTTTGCACATACACATACGATCGCATAAGCGATCGGAAAGTGAATATCGGTCTACACGTACGAAAGCAATCACGACTACGGTCACATATACACACACACAGACTCAATATCACCTTGTAACAGATTTTCAGGCTCGAGAGAAGAGGGAGAGTAAAAGAGCGAGAGAGATGCTTACACATGCGTACGTGTGTGTGTGGGTATATGTCTACGAACACTTATACAGGCATTATGTTCATTCTACCTTTAAAAAAACCTTTTCCATAATAAAGTATTCTCAAAGTCAGCCTGTGAGAGTGTCATAAGTGTATGCGCCACGAGAGCGGCATTAAAGTTTTGTTAGCTCAGAATTTTTTGACGTATTACATCATTGCCATCGTGCGCATCGACGCCGATACGGCCAATGACGATATTTTACTCAAAAACTTTCGATTTTTGCGAGATGTGTCGAATTAATGAAGTCGTAGATGGCGAATTCGGCCTTTATAGATGTATCTATAATAATTCTATACGAATGGCAATGATACAGTTATGAAAATTCAACTTTATTCACCTAGAAATGATGTCGATCGTTCGGCTGAATTGGGAGTTTAAATTTCAACTATTAGTATTTATCAACATTCAAGTTTTTCGAGCATATTATACGCTACAAAGGAGAGCAACGAATAAAAATAAAATGAAACCTTGTTTTTGAATTGTAAATGTAAAAAACATCTTAGAACGTGGTAAATAAACGAGCAAACGAGTTCGAGCTGTCCGGGCAGTAATCCGAAATTCCAACGCAGCCGCAAGGTATAAGTAGTGAGTGTAAGGGTAAGGTAAGACCCGAACGAGGGGTGCTAAGCCGCTCCACAGCTATATCTATGCCGCCCGTCGTATACCTGTACTACTGCCTCGGTTACATTGCTTGCAACTGCGGCGCTGCTGCTGCTGCTGTTTCTTACCCACCAGCTGGTGTACTGCTGCTGCTGCCGCCTGGCTAAAAGTCAATATTTGGCCAGAATTTTAGCAAGCCTTCGCGGTCACGCTGCTTTCAAACGCCAAGACCGAACGAGAGAGAAAACTTTGGCAACGCGACCTACCGATTACTCGCACGTAAGAGTGCATTTGTATTTAACGCGAGTTGTATATCTGTATGGGTTCTAAATTCATTCCGAACCAATGCCATCGATAAGCAAAAAATTGAGAAAAATGTCATGTACATTTGGTTTTTTGTTGATATTTACATGTTACACGTGATGTTTTCAATTAATTAACGACAAGTAATTAACTCGATAAAGGGTATAGCATGGAGGGTCGGTTTTCACGCTACTATCCCGACTGCTTTGGTTAACGTACTAAACCTCTAAATACACCCGCGTTTAAAATTTAATTATTTCCGTCTCCTAACACGTAGCGCGCGCTTAATTTAATAATGTGTCGGGGTAATATGATCGCGACATTGACTGAAAAGGCCGCCTATAGAGCTCCGATAACTTTGCCTATTGTACGTTTTTAAATCACGAGTCTTTTCACTGGTGTCTATTGAAAAATTTCCTGAAACGCAACTATATGCAGCTGACATGTTGTGTAAATTCATGCACAGTGCATACAAAAGTTGCACTAAGTATTTTCTATTTTCGAATCGCTAAGAATAACAACCGAGTACTATAAGACTGCACGTCGTTAGACGAACGTTGCTCCTAGAATTTATTTTTTGAAAATACGTTGTTTTGGCACGCCAACCGTGTGGACTTTTGATACGCTCATCAAAATGCAAAAGGGCATTGTCTCGCGTTCAATATTTTGCATAATTAAAACTGTTTTTGAAAGACTCACCAGATCCTCACGAATCCAGAGTCGGTGTTTTCGAGTCTGGCTCAAGCCGAAGGATCATGTTCGATCGCTCGATCATCAAATTCACCAGTGAATTATTTAGCAACATCACCAAAGTCACAAATTAATCGTCTAAGTGATAAATAAATAAGCGTAACATGCGTTAGTATACGACACTCTCTAAGAGCACATGGAGCACTTAGAGAGAGAGAAGCGCCGCCGCCGACAGTCGAGAGGTCACTTTTCCGAGACGTGTTATATCACAGTAATGAACCTATCGGTAAATAAGTATTGAACTTGAGTCGTGGATACGTCACTTTGACACACGATAGACAAAAACTCGATCGGGCATAAACACCGAGGGCGAGGCAAATTAGTATATAATGTATCTTATGTATACGCGGCGAGACGTTGTTTACTCGAAAAAGCTCGAGTTGCGTAAGTGTCTCCAAAGTTCGTTTGCAAAATCGTTGCTAAATAAAAATGAAAAAAAAAGTGTCAAACACACGTATAAGGCATTAGAAAAAGGCTCAGCAGAGTTGCCTCGAGACAGCGTATAGAAAAAGCTTAATCATCGCAGCGAGTGCCGACGACGCAGGTTTGTTTGGCCGCGCGCGGCGCACGAGAGAACACGCAGTGGACGCGAGAGGTGAAACTGATTTTCGCAACAGCACAGACGCACACCTGTACACACGTTGGTATGCATAAGCGAGGCAATCGACAGTATTGAATGCAGCGGCGCGCGTTGACGTAGAGCCACGAGGGGCTTTTCCGTCCTTTATACATCGAGCTTTCTACATAACAACAACAAGTTGTCGCGCGGGTGTGCGCGCGTGCACGAGAGCAATCGCTAGAGGGGCTATATGGAGAGGGGTGGCTGCGAGAGTCAGTCGGTCAGCCGCGTCCACTGCTTGTTAATTTTATTAATTAATGCATTAAACGCGTCGACACGACCTTGAAAAAGACGCCCGAAAAATCTTTGCGCCTTTACACGCTGTACGCATAAATAGGCAACGACGACGGCCGAGCGTTGACGTAAACGGGACTCTAGTCGAACCCTCGCGTTGTCTCGATCGTCATCGTCATCTTGGTTGTCGCCTTATACCAGTAGCGCACACAGGACTGTAGGTAATAAGAGCGGTACGACAGATATACATGCTAAAAACGAAATATTATATACACACAGCGGCGGCAGGCAGAAGTCGGTCGATGTATCAAGCTCTTCCAATTCACGTATCGTCGCACGATATATAATATAAAACACACACACACACACAGACGTAAAGAGAGAAAAAAAGCCCGGCGCGTTGTGCTTGCGGGTTATATACAATTTGTGTAGGGAGCTGTCTCGTTATATATCGTGCTTTGGAGAAAGTCGAAAGCTCCGAAGCTCGTCCAGGCCGCGCGCCCGACTGACACTCGCAGTTCGAGCGATAGTTTACATCATGTTATGTACACACACGCGGACGACACACGTATATAATGTACACGCGCACCCACGTATACAGAGGCGCGCGCCTACCACAACAAACACAACATGGCAATAGCCAAAAAAGTATCAAGCACTGGCAGAAGAAGCAGCAGTAGTAGCAGCAGAACTGTCAATATGCACGATAACGTGCAGTTGCACGAGGCACACAATATATAGGCTATGCGGAGCGTAATTTTGCACTACATGCCCTAGCAGCAGGCCAGTGCTGCTGCTCGGCGCGCTAAAATCGCATGCGCCTATAGGTGCGTGTGCTACAGTACGTGTGTGTATAAAATACCTACTGCTATAATACATGCACGTATGTAAGCTCGTCGTGCACGTACACAATTACACATGGCTGAGTTGCTGCTGCTGCTGCTGGCGGCACAGTCGATGCTCGGCTAACGCGTTCTATATACCTACATCGCGCAAGTCGAAAGATGCGCGCGCCTGGCGACGCGATCGTGCTCGCCAATGTGTATATAGCTGCCGCAAGCTGTGCTGTACATATACACGCAGACTTACACACAGCTCGACCAGTCCCGCAGTCCATACTCATATACACACATGTATACACAAACAGACTCGACTCGACCGAGTGTGTCGCCCGTGTGTGTGTGTGAGTGTGTATACATATGCAGGCGATACACTGACACACAGAGTCGCGCATCGGCGACAACAGCAGCGACAGCAGCGGCAGCGCCAGTCTGAATTATATAAAGTGTAAGAGTAGGATGGAATATGTGCCAGAGAGAAGAGTTGGCAACTACTACTACTACTACTACTACTACTACTACTACTACTACATTCGCGCTCGCAGAGACTCGCTGTGCCGAGAGAGTGACGTCACGCAAGAAACAGCAGTCTCTCGCAGAAGTATATATCGCCGGTGCTTATGAAAAAAAACACAATGAAATGTGCTATGAAAAAAAACCTGTTTGTGAAACGCCGTGAAGAAAAACACTTTTCATCGATACGCCGTGAAGAAAAACACTCTTCATCGATACGCCGTGAAGAAAAACACTCTTCATCGATACACCGTGAAGAAAAACACTCTTCATCGATACACCGTGAAGAAAAACACGCTTCATCGATACGCCGTGAAGAATAACACTCTTCATCAATGCGCCGTGAAGAAAAACACGCTTCATTAAAACGCCGTGAAAAAAAACACGCTTCATTTAAACGCCATTATTGGTATAAAAATATCTATAAATAAATTTACAATTTATTACTTTAATCAGACATATTACTAAAAATTTTAACTAATATAAAAAT
>CACVKI010145141.1:13047-39454 GCA_902732785.1 Trichogramma evanescens | reverse complement strand
CTATCACAAAGCTTCCTCTATGAGGAAGCAAAAAATCGGAAAAAATTATTCCCAAAATAACCAATTTTATAACACCATAAAATACAAAATAAATTTTTAATTCTCGATGGATCCTAAAGAAATTTTTCGAGACTTCTTACGAAAGACTTATCATTCAAAACAAGCAAAACAATCTAAGACTACGTGTCTCCGTTGAAAAGTTACACTAATTCAACATAGCCACTTTTGCTCTGTAACGTACCAAAAATAGAAATTTTCGTTTTAAAATGTAATTCTCTTAATATTCGGTCAATCTTTGCGTTTTTCGTCTTAAATTAAAGCTTGGATGCTCCGCTTACATTATACTGATTGAAAAATATATACATTCCATCATATAAACATGAAAAAATAGAAAAAAAAAATTTCCAAAAAAATCCTGTTTTCAAAACCATAAAAAAAAATCATAACTTTTTAACTAATCGATGGATCCTAAAATAAATTTTTGACGCTTCTTACGACAGACAAATCCTTCAAAAAAAGCCGTACAACTCTTCGCTACGTGTCTCCGTTCAAAAGTTACACTGGTTCCATACCACCAGACGTACATACATATGTAAACGAAATTGTCCTAGAACATCTACATCAAAACTTGGTTTTGACGCCTATCACAAAGCTTCCTCTATGAGGAAGCAAAATGAATTAAATTTTTTTAAATATATTTATTCGAATAAAAAAACTTCACAATAGTTATAATAATTCACATTCTAGAGTATAATAAAAATGAATATATTCTGTAACAGAAAATAACAATGACTCCGAGGCACTTTTCCCAACGTAAATAGCAATTTCCACTATGGGTATATCATATTATAGACAAATTATGCCTAATCACGAACTTGTCCCTCGGCAGCCAAGCAAATATAACACAGATCTTCGCACATCGTCTGCTCGATGACGCAGTCGCAGCAGAGAACGGGCAGCCGGTAGCGCGTCAGCTCCAGGAAAAAGTCCGTCGCGCAGCGCCGCAAAAATCGCTTCAGCACGTTCTCGCACATGCGCTCGATACACCACCTCCGGTGCCTCTGGGAAAGCACGTTAAGCATCTTCGTCCGCAGCAGCTTAATGTAGTAGGCGTTCGTCGTGAATATCTTGGCCGCCCGCTCGCTACTCAGCCGAATGAAATCGTAGAACGAGATACCCGGCTTGATGGGTATCCGTATCTTTTTGGCTTTCTTGGCGAATTGCTTGTTCTCGTACCAGCGTCTTCGGCTACGGGTCGACTGCTCGAACGCCTCGTATCTGGCGAGCAGTTTCACGATCGTCAAGACGTCGCTCTGAACCAGCACGTATCCTCTCTTCTCCAAGCGCGTGAGTGAATCCATGAGGAGGGTCGCCAACCACAATTTGAACTCGATGGCGGCCGTACTATCATCGGGAAACCTCTCGAACATCTCCTCGAAGTAACTCACGCTGGGGAATACGAAGTCGGCGAGATCGGCACCGTTGTCTAGGAGTACGTCGACCTTGTCCGGCGAGAGACACGCCACGGCCGTCTGCAGCGGCGTCCAGCCCGACGCGTCCTTCGCGTCGACCCGCAATTGCTTGCCCGTTTTTCTGCTCATCTCGAAAAAATCCCTCAGATTTTTCAGGTTCTCTTCGCAATGATCCTGGCAGAGGTAGTGCAGAGCCGTCGTTCCTGCGTTGTTGGCCGCGTTCGGATCAGCGCCTCGTCTCATCAGCTGCTCGACATCGCCCATGCTGGCCTCTTGCACGGCGAAGAGCAGCGGCGTGTCGCCCGACTTGTCCCCCAAGTCGATCTGGACCGGCCGATTCAGCTCGTCGACGATCTTGAGGAACCACTCCAAGAAGTCGTCCTCCTCCCCGTCATTATCTCTGCAGTAAATCAAATGCAACGAAGTATGTCCCTGATCGTTGATAAGATTCGGATCGCTCCTCGCCTCAGCAGCAGTTCCGTGAGTTTTCTATGGCCCTCGGTCAGAGCCAGGTACAACGGTGTGTCGCCGCCGCAGTCCTGAACGTCGACCAACACCGGCCAATATCTCTGCTGGCTGTCGTCGAGCAACATCTTCGCCAGCTCGTCGTCGTCTCTGTCGTCGCTCGCGCAGATGTAGTGCAGACAAGTGAATCCGTTCACGTTGGCCGCGTTCGGATTCGCGCCCTTAGCTAGCAGCGACCTCGCCAGATCTCCGTGTCCACCTTTCAGAGCCAGATGCAGTGGCGTCTCGCCGAATTCGTTCCGCGCATCGACGCTCACCGGCCGGCCCATCTCGACGCTGACGTCGAAGAATATCTTGGCCGTGTCGTCCGCGGGCGCCCTCAGGCAGATCGTGTGCAGAGGCGACGATTTCTCCTTGTTAGCCAAATTCGGATCCGCTCCCAGTCTCAGAAGCGTCTCGGCCACGCTCTTGTTTCCGTAGTACAGAGCGGAGTTGAGCGGTGTCCAGCCCAGCTCGTCCCGAGCGTCGATCTCGACCGTACGTTGGATTTCGTGGCAGACGTCGAAGAAGAGCTTCAAGATCTCGTCGGGGCGGTCTTCGGTCATCCTGCAAATAACGTGAAGAGGAGTCAATCCGTCCACGCCGGCCAAATTAGGGTCGGCGCCTCGTCTCAGCAGCGCTTCGGCCCCCATCTTGCTGGCCCTTTGCAAAGCATAGTAAAGCGGTGTCCGGCCCAGCTCGTCTCGGGGGTCAACCTGCACGGTCCGCCCCACGTCTTCGCTGACCTCGAACAAGAACTTGGCCCAGCCGGAATACTTATCGTTGTCATCCTGACATATGCGGTGCAAAGGAGTCAATCCCTTGTTGGTGGCTGCGTTGGGGTCGGCGCCTCGTCTCAGCAGCCACTCGGCCACCCTCTTGTTGGCGTATTCCAGAGCGATGTGCAACGCGGTGTATCCATACTTGTTCCGAGCGTCGATTTCCACCCTACGCTGGGCATCGTCGCCGATCGCCTCCCAAATCGCCACCAAGTCGAAATCGTCGCCATCGCACGCTCTTCTAATAGTGAGATTCCAAGGAGTAAATAATGCCTCCGTATCGGTCGCATTCGGGTCGGCGCCTCTTCTCAGCAAATATATGGCTACTTCGTGGAAGTCGTGCCACATAGCCAAGAACAACGGCGTCCGGCCTTCGTCGTCCCTCGCGTCGATCCGCACCGGCTGATGCCTCTCGTCGCCGATCTCGAACAACGTCTTCAGCAAGTCCACGTCGAAGCTCTGGGAGCACATGAAGTGCAGAGGAGTCGATCCGTCCGCATCGGCCAGGTTCGGATCCGCCCCGTTTCTCAGCAGCGTAAGGGCCATTTTCCGGTAGCCGTAGTGCAGAGCCAAGTGCAGCGTTGTGTCGCCCCACCTGCCCCGAGCGTCGACCCGCACGGTCCGCTTCAGCTCGTCGTTGATCCTGAAATATCGCTTCAACAGACGCTCGTCGTCCTTCGTTCTTCCCATGCAAAATCTGTGCAGAGGCGTGTCTTCGTCCTCGTCGGCTGCATTCGGATCGGCTCCCCTTCTCAGCAGTAATTCGACCGTGCTCGCGTGCGCGTAATACATGATCTTGTGCAGCGCCGTCTGACCGGACTTGTCCCGAGCGTTGACCTGGACCAGCTGATTCAGTGCGTCGTTGATCGCGAAGAACGACTTCACCGAGCCAAACTTGCTGTTCTCGCTGCAAAGAACGTGCAGAGGAGTTTTTCCATCGTTGTTCGCCAGATTCGGACTGGCGCCACGTCTCAGCAACGATTCGGCTACCTTCGTCTCGGCATTGCCCAGAGCCAAGTGTAGCGGCGAATCGCCCGTTTCCGGGACAAGAAAGTTGGGATCCTGGCCGTGATCGAGAAATTTCTCCACGACGTCGACGAGGCCGGACCTGCAGGCCGCGTGAAAATGTGCCGCGTCGAATCTGGGGTATATTTTCAACAGATTCGCGACGACGTTCTTGTTGATGTTTCTGCGGTTGAAGGCGCGATGCACCAGTGCGACGTGACGCGGCAGTGGCTTTCCGTCCAATTCGGACTCGTCTTTGTAGCCGGTGCGAGCCACGAATTCAGCGAACAGGTATCCTCGAACTTCGTCGTCGCCTACGCCCCAGTAATCGACGGAATCCGATATGAGACGCTCGATTTCTTCCCTTCGAAAAATGTCTAGGATTTTTGGTAATCCGCTCATCCAATTGCCGAGCAAGGGGAAAATTTGATGAAGAAATTCGACTCGCTTTTCTTCGAACGCCCAATTGACACCTTCTCGTAAACTCTTTAGTATTGCTATTTTTGTGTCTGCATCGTAAAAAATTCCATCGGGTTCGTCGTTAGAGTTGGACATCCAGGTATCGGTGTCATCCAACAAATATTCCATATCGAAGTACGGTGTGGTATCGATATATTGCAGAGAGTTTAAACTGAAATTAATATATTCTGTTAAATTTTACTCAATTATATGTTATGTTAATATTTCAGTATGATTGGACTAAATAATACAAATTTATTTTATAAAAAATGTTTAATCTTTAAGTTACGCTAATGGTAAAAGTAAACCGAATCGACTCGTCGTATAACCAAAACGACCAAGCTCGTGCAGTTTTTTAGTCTTCAAATATGTAGCCGTGAGTAGCCTGAACGATCAAACTCGAGTAGTTTTTTAATTTTTCAATGTACTTATTCAAGCTTAGCAAGTTAGATAAGCTGAGTTGATTTGACTACTTACAATTGTACATTTTCAGAGATAAAAAGAACACCGCACAAGAGCTTGGCTGTTTTAGTTACTTGCGTTTTCGTATGAAAATATTTTACGCATTTACAAATACAAAAAAAAACACTAGTTGCGTAGATGCGGTTGGTAACGACTGCTATTCTAAACTGTTTTTATCGCGTTTAAAATTATTATTGCAATTTTTTTCGGGCACGTTTCCCATTAACGACTAGATCTGCACTTTTCGATATACTTAGCGTTAAAGTTATCGAATATCGATACATCGAACGTGAAAATTATCGCGATTTGTATCGATACTTTTAAACGCGAATCGGCACGATACAATTGTATTAAAAGAGGTATTGCCGATCCCCGTCCGAAACATCTTTACGCACACTGGCACACAAATTCACATTCGCTTATAAATTAAGAATTATCCCGTACTTTTAATTACTCGCTGCGGACGATGCGATCTTACTTTGCTATTTACGCAGCGGCGTCGTAATATGTACTGACTATACATAAGACGAAGATAAGACAAAGTACGCGTTTACAAAGCTATATGAAAGATGCGCACGATCTATGCACACATGTCGGTTGACGATGAGCAACTAGCGTGAATACGTATTGTATACATGCACCGCTAGAGAAAGAGAGATTGGGAACGATAGATAAGGATATACGACTCCTTACAATAAGGAGGCGCAGCAATTAGGCTCTTCTATACTAGGTTCGGGTTCGACTCTATTAGATCCGTTGTGCGACTGCATGCAAACTTCGAAAATTATACCTATGCTTTTGTTAGCTCATTGGTTGAATTTTTCAAGTTTTCGGAGTTGATACGGCCGATGTGCACTGTGGTGTTACAGAAGCCCAGATCTTATGAAAATGTTGAAGCTGTTTAAACTTTTAAACAAGTAATAAATAATCAAAGTTTGAGCTCACATTTAATTGCCTACGATGAGTGTATTTTTTCTTGATTAATTTTCGTCATGACATTCTTAATAATTCAAGCTACTTTTTTTAAGAAAAAATCTCGAAACACGTATTTTAAATCATCTGCATCATTCTTATTATTTTTGACATTGTGTAACGTCCAGTAGGGACTTTAGTTTTGCGAACTAAATGTTCATATGACCTTGGAAATGCTTCTGGCTTTTTCCCGTGTTTCGCGACGAAGCTTTCGCCCACTGATGGGACGTAATGCGAGAGATCGGCTGAGACCGGCGACTTGCGTGGAAAAAAAGGGACTTGAGGAACGCTTTCGGACGGGCGAAACGGTTTCCTGTTTATTAACAGGCATATTTCCTTTATAGGTGGATAGACAAGATTGAATTTATTTTTAATACTTCAGTTGTAACTTACATTTTGTTCTATCTTCTTGTACAGCGGCGTACTGGACCTTTGGCTTGAGACTCCGAGGACAGAGAGCACTGCACTAATTTTAAGAGAGCACTGATTTTAAACTTTCTAAACGCACTGGTGGGCTGCTGGTGCACGAATAAACTGAGAAATCTGTGTCTCGAGGAGACTCCAGTTCATTCGGCTTATGCCGGCTACAATTTTATTGCTTTTTGAGAGCTGAGATTGGTTCAGTTTTCTATTAACGTCGAGATTTCGGATTTTTTATCTGTCTGTCTTTTTCTGGTTCCCCAACCAACGTCCAAATGTTCTCGAACGCTGCACTTACATTCGAGAGTTATGTTGCGCAAAGGTCTACTGCGCATCTCATTTACTTACTGCTCATTGCGCGCCGTAAAGTGTAAACAATATCGGAAAATTGTTTTTCGTAGGGTTAAATAAACATTGTAAAATGTTTATTTTTCAATTATGACGCATGACTTCTATAGTTGAAATTCTGAACTTTCTCCTCACATAAATTATTAAACATTTTTGTTTAATCATAATCAGTCGACAGAGATCGCTAGTGTAATGCCCCTATACAGCTCCCAGAATGGCAATCCGCTGACTCTTTTGGATGCGCTTATGTAGCAGCGGCTCGCCTACATTCGAGATTCAAAATCTTTAAGAATATAAATTTTGAATTACCAAGATACAAAACTATACAAGTATACACAGTCGAGTCGACGATCTCGTCTATTTCTGGTCTTTTATCGTTTTCACACCTTTCACCTCTAGGCCATGTGTTCCGTTTTTATTGCTTTACGACACAGGAACCTTCTCAATTCTACTACTTATCTTACATATCCAGAAACATTTAACGACTATAGTTTTGTACTTCTTGAACATATTGTTATACAAATTAATATTTTTTCGACATATGTTTTATTATACTGTCTTTATTCCACATCGATCCATATGTAACAATACTAAGTGTCTTCCCCGCGTTAGCCGCTCCGAATAAGCTAACTACTAAAGATACCCAAAAATTTTCAAATAAGCTCCGGAATCGTGAATATCTCATTTACGTAAATAATAATAATAATAATAATGCATTCTAAGATCGATCGCAATCGGAGCTCATTCCGTGACAAGTGAAAATTACGTCGAATCGCGCTCGCGTCTACCTAGAGCTCGGCTCGTTCGTTTCTTCATATACATTCTCGATTAATACGAGACGGAGTGGTGGCGGAAAATAACGTACATATATATAGGTATATGAATAAGACCAATGCGGAGCGCACACGATCGCTCGCTAAATAGACATTTTTTGTGCGAGCGAATCCTCGAGGAGTACGTGTATATAAAAGGATATTTCAGACACGCGAAGGATATAACCGATATATAATTGATGATGTCACGACTCTTCCTCGTGTGTCTCGAGTCCGTACTATTATATCGTATATAACGTACATAGTATATAATGCTACCGCTCGCGATGCTCTGTACGTGCTTTAACGATACGGTGACGTCATTACATAAGAAGCTCGACTGCAGGCCGACTTCGAGAGGCATATCGTTTCGCGCGGCTAGCCAGCCTATATGAGACGCACGTGGAATAGAAGCCGTGTGTGTAGTGTGACTCGCTGCTTTATTATAGTTTACACACATTTATACGTGGGTATAATTGCGTATTTCATACATTAAACGTGAATAAAGCAATGCTTGGGAGAGGAACAGAGAGTGAGAAAGGGTTTCTCTTGGAAAAGTGAGAAAAAAAGACAGACAAACAAGCGGATCATTCTGCCTTTTGACTTTTTTCGCCTCCTGTCCGATCCCAACCCTCTATATATTATATAGGTGTCGTCGAGCTCTCTAATAATGTTTGACCAAAGCTCGCTCGCTCGTTCGGCCCAGGCTCTCGACTGTACACTCGGTTATATATCTACACTGCACACATACGAGCTCTTGGAGAGAAGGACGTGCCGCTGCTTTTCATTAAAGGCAGTAGCTCGAGTATTATAAAGGGGGGCTATACTTTTTTCGTGTGTAGGTATGTTATACACGTACCTACTTTGTTTGCTCGCGCGCAGCTTTCAATATCATAATGTGTACTCGGCGTCGCTTCGTTAATTCGTGATTAGCACGTGTGCGTTGCTGTTTCGTGTGTATCCTTATCCGAGCTTCCTTTTGTATAATGTATTTATACCATCGATGCTCGGTGTCTAGTTGCGCATTTCCATACATTTTATCTTCACTCGGAATATAAAGGGAAAGATCTATGGTGTGGGAAAATAGTTCAGTGATCTGGATACACTATTTACTCGATCGACAGGCGATTTTTGCGTACGCAACGTTGTTGCTCCCATCGGTATACAATAGGAAAATATACCTGTGTTATGATTACGATATGAGCAAGTAGGCACAAAGAGATAGTCATGTGTAAAGCTCCGTCGAGTCAATTGTACCCCGAACTTGCGAGAGGTTCATATTATGAAATAGAAAATGAGCCATATAGCAACGTGTATAGCAGTGCAGGTTTATCTTTTTTATTTCTATACATAATATAAATATGAAATTCTGCGATCTCGCGTGCGTAGCACGAGCTTCCATACGCACATGAACGTTGCTGCTATAATATATACCTCAGCTAAGGTAAGTCCGGTGTATGCATCCGATCATATATAATTGTCTCATCTCTCTAATTCGAACATCCATAAATCAGCGGGTGGATGCACTTTACTATGTGATGCATGAATCATTTTCATACAGAAAATCGGAGGACGATGAAAAAAAATCAATCGTTATCAAAAGGTGAAGAAGGGGATGATTGTGGGTAGTAAAGAAAGCCATATCGACACGTACCTAAATTAGTTTATCAAGAACTTGTAGGAGATATGGGATTTTTTAACTTGCAAAAGTTTTTCGTAAATTTATTTTTTCTTCATTTGTATTTTTTGGCGTTTCATCTTTTTTATAAAATACGTCTCGCTTCTCTGGTAGAAATGCTCAACATTAATAACAGGCTAATCACCGCTCGATGACTATTTGAAATGTTTTAAAATAAATTTTGAACAATTTGCTTGTTTTTGGTGATTTTTCGGTTACAATTATTGTACCAATAATAGGCACCTTTTATATGATCTAAAAATGCCAATTTAATCGTTTCAAATATTTACCACTTTAAGTACGATAATATTACTTTAAGTTTCTACCGTTAGATGGTGAGTACCTGTATCTGTAAATCTGCAAGTGGTAAAGTAAAAATAATTGTATAAGTAAAGCAAGGTTTGGAAAAATTTTAACCTGCTCTTCCTTTTTTTTTGTTGGCAAAAAACTAGTCATAAAATGTTGAACATTTCTACCAAAGTTGTCTTGATTTCAAAAAAAAAAAAAAAAAAAAAAAAAGAAAGAAAAAAGTTTAGAAAAAGAGCTGTAAGCTCAGTCAAAAAACAAAAATTTGCATTTTAAAAAACTGCAATAGAGAGGAACAGAAAAATCCCAATCAGAATATGAAATGAAAATCCTTTTTTCTAAATCACAAGCCCTAAAGCCACAGCAAAGCAAGCATCCATATATGAATTTACAATTTAACATCGACGATGAAAATTTGAGCGATCGGTGATCCGATCGACGCGTGCACACCTGAACATAAATAATACCGCGTGTCAATTGGAAAATCCATTATTGTACCGAGCTGTGTTGTGGTTAACCAGGGCGGGCGGGGCGATGGTGTCCAACATGCGGTAAATTTCATTTTTCATTTGTCCATTTGTGTCGGATAAGTCCGGTGCTGCGGCGATCGGCGCGTACGGCACACACATTATCGCGTTCAGAGAGGAGGAGGAGGGTCGAAACGGCAACGTTCGCGTTTACAATCGCTCGAAATCGCTATTTAAGCCGACAATTAGGTCACGAACGAGCCCCAACTACAGATGTACAATATTTAGTTTTAGACAGTTTAGAGAGAGAGAATTACCGGTGTCTCGACTTTTGCAACTCGACACATCTAGCGAAGGAAAAGTTTTTTTTTTAAATGAGAGTAAAAAGAGTTAGATAGCGATAATTGCTTGATTATATATTACGCGGCAGCTGATTTTACGAAGACAAAAAAAATATAACGGCGATTTTTTAGCTGTTCAATCGAGGGATGCGGCCGGAGAGAAAATGACACGACGCGCCATGTCCAACGAGAGGATCAAGATGTTTTTCGCGGTACTTACGATATAAAATATTCTCTTTATGTGTCTATATTCTGAATTGCTGTCTCGCTGTTCGTCTTCTTGTTCCAACACCATTATATAATATTTTATATCTGTGACTCTCTGTTTTATTAATTGTTATTATTCGATGATGCCTGTTCCCACGCATAATCCTCGCTCGTTGTTTATTTGCATACGATATACATATTCTCACGTGTGTATACGATAAATGTGAATCGATGAACGTGCGCAATTTGATTCTATGACTCTTGGAAAATTAAAAAAAATAATTTCAAATGATTGTTGAAGAAGAAAAAGTAAAAAAAAAAACAAGATTGTAGCGTCAAATTGTGTTACGTGCGAGCTAGCGTGTTAAGTTACTTCTTTGGACGAGTGAAACGTGATGTGCATGAGTGTCTCTATATACACGTATACGCAGCTATATTTATCCTCTTTATTCCGTACACGCATCGTGTTCGAGCTCACTCGATTCAGTTCCATCTCTCTCTGTCTCTCTCTCTTTTGCTCACACTCAGTGACTATATAACGTGTGCCATATAATATACACGCGTTACATATAATACACACATTAGCCAACGGCCATCAAAAGCATATAATAACTCGTCGCGGTATAAGAGAGAGATGGCGAATGATTTTGAGAGCCGTGTATAACGTGTGTACACTCGTGCCCTGAGGCTAGATCCGCAATTTGGGCTTTGCTCCGGAGTATAAATAAACGGAAAACGAGCTGCTGCTGCACACGTGTGCACCGACCGTGCTATACTACCGTCCCCTCGTATGACACACTACACACCTTAACGCCGATAAGCGACACATATATCCCCCCGCGTAGACACCTCGATTTATAAAGTAAGTTTCGATTTGTTTGTTCGCGCGCACCGTTGCGGGGCTGTATGGCAGGCGGGGGTGGCTACTGTGTGTAAACTGCCGCTGCACACTCGTACACACACACACACACACAAGTATAGTTGTGTAAAGTTGGAAAAAGTTCAAAGTTTGGAAACGAAACTCTCCTACGGAGAAACTTCGGGCGCGCGCAGCTCGTTATGACTTATTCGCTGCTGCTGTTGAGCTATGTGTCGCGCGCGCGTGTATACGCATTTTCGGATTTCCATCGGATCGATATTTTTATCCCCCGTTGTCGTCGTCGTCAACGTGCTATGCGCACCGCTGCATAATATTGTTTTCTCCGCGAGCTCGCGACAAACTCGAAGACCCGAGTGCGACAAGCGACTCAATTATCGCTTATTACTCTGCCTGCTGCTACTGCTGTGCATTCGTCGCGCGGAAAAAAAACTTCGCGTCGCGCAGCAGATATCGGGGCTCGCTTCTATGTGTGTGTGTGTGTGTGTGTGTGTGTGTATACAAGTTCGAGATGGCGTACGACCGAATTTTTACTTGTGCTACTTGTTTTCACCACCAACGACTGTACTATATATTGCCTCGTTGTCTGGATACTTTATATTTGTCAGTTCAGCTTTTGCTTTTTTTTATATATCAATGTGTCGCTGTGTATATATCTCTTCTATCCTGAATCTCTTTTATATACACTTGACATTTTTTACCCCCCACACTTTATCACCTATATGTATTATATGCCGATAAATCTCAGTGATACTCGAAAACAATATAATCTATGCAGTAAAAAGACACAAGGTTGAATTGAAAAATATTCCATTCTTTTTTCTCCCTCGAAACAAACCCCTTCTTTCTTGATTAAACAAGCCAAGAAAACGAAACATTTGCTTTCGAACAGTTTGAAATCGCAATCATAGGTAGCGTGAAACGAGAGAACGCGCTAACGAGCTGCGGTGCTGTTGTTGCGCAAAGACACTGCACCGCAACGCAAAAGTATCGTCGAGCAAATTGCATAATTTGTGCACTATAGCTTTAAGTCATGCGTATTTACCCTTCAGCCCGAATCTAGTGATAGATTAGAAATCTCGTGATCATTGAAACGAAATTCAACGTTGTTCGATAGGAAATTCAAGAGCGAGCTAAAAGAGCGTAGAGCTTTGTTTACGAGTTCGACTGTCTGTTGTTTTTGTTGTTGTTGGGCCAAAAATTGTGATTTATTCATAGGAAAAGAGCAGTGCTACGAGGACGGTGGGGAGAACGGCCTCGAAGCTAGCCTCGTATTTAACGGAGAGCGCCAGCCGCCGAGCAAGGAGGAGATCAACCTCGCGCGCAGAAGCTTTCGACGCTCAGGCGACGATTGGATCGCGGACAGCCGGAGGTCTGTCCACAATTACTTGAACTTTTTTCCTCCCCCTCTATAATAAATGCTAAATCAACTCACGCCTGAGCTTGATAATCAACAAAAAAGTCCTGCATCTGATTATGCCTTGTTGTTTCTTGCGGCCCTTGCGATTACGTTCGATGGTATAATAAACGAAAAAAAAAAGATTCACCGAGCGAAGGGAGAAAAAAACGGTGCGCTTTCACGGCGGTACCAGCGCCGACTCGCAGGAGGACTGGTCCTGGGAGGCCGATCGACAGGGTAGCCAGGACAGCGCGACCAAAGACTCCGGCATTGAGACGTCGAGTAACTTCACGAGCAGTGAAGACAGCAACAGAGGCGATAACAGTACGCTCAAGGTACACCCCCAGCTGCCAACGGTGTAAAACTTGACTCGCTAGTTTTTTTGACGCTCGTAATTTATCTTTTTTTTTTTTAATGAATTTCGATTGTCGTATTTTTTATCTGCTACGAAGTCGTGTACCGTAATCTCGTACTCTGACTTACGTTTATGCGCTCGTATTATTATAATGACTTTATTGAACTTTTTGGAAATCTATTATTGATTCTTCTGAAAATCGACGATCGACGGCGTGGCGCTCGCTACAATTTTGCTCCTATTGCTGTATTTTTTTTTTCTCAATTTCTATCTTGTTCCGAAGCAAATCCGCTGCTCTCGGTCGTCAAAGCAAGTCTGTAGAACAATTTATTAATCTAGAATATCAGCTGGGAACTAAACAAATAGTGTTTTATTTAAGTAGACGCTAGGTTGATTCCATCTTTTAAACTTACCCTACGTATGCTCGACTAAAAAAAAAATATTGTTTAGGGAAAATTTTAATGCAACAGCTAAACCATCAAAGTATTTCAGTTGATAATGAGTACAAAAAAATCAATTTATCGTCATCCTCATCGCAAGAATCTCTCATTTAGTCTAGCAAGCGTGAGTGCTCTCACACTATACAGATATAAAAGGCGCTTCATTTTTTTTACTCGTTAGAGTTGCTTTTTGATTGAATGCAATGAACTATATATTTATCTTCATTATGCGCTTGAGTTTTTTAATTTGGGCAGGTAAAATTTTCTACATAACGATAACTCATTTTTACCCATAATCAATTTTCATTTCAATGAGACTTCCTAGAGACTCATTTCGAATCGGTTGAGAAATGTATCATATGCAACGTTCAAGAATACGAGAAGTTTTGAACTCGGATTAATTTTATTTTTCGATTAAACATCCATTGACCCAACGCTATCAATCCAAATTACTCGATACCAAATTATTCCATGACTTATTGCACGAACCAATCATCAATGACTTATACAACTTAAATCTTACAGTACATTTATTCAACTTACATAACAATACGCTTATGAAAATATGAATTTTGTGCGTATGGGCTGTATCACTGTCAAAAATTAAGTGTAAACTAAATACAAAACAACTCGTTCAAATATTTGAATGTATCATGTATCGTGTGTCACTATGTGGTTGAGTTTCTCTGCGAGAGTATTACGTATTTTGGTCAACATTTAAATTTCATCTTGTCACGATACAGCCCATTATAGTATTGCCTGCGAGTTTATAGTTTTGTAGCTTATACTGTAGCGTAAATTTTTATAGCTTGAAACTTAGTTGCTTTTAAGCTGAACAATTTTTTCTGCACATCTGCTTGTTAATTCGTACTTACAATTGTTGCTTTGAATTTTGTATATAATGTATGCGTAGATTGTATTTACTTTTATTTAAAGTCATAACATCTACCTCTTCGACCAGTGTTAGCGTTGAGTAGTATCTATGCGCGTCTTTCGAATAATCTCGATAAATTTCGAAGACGCTAATCTGCGCACCGCTAAAACTGTCCCGATTACGATCATTCGTTCAAAAAAAAAAAAAAAAAAACATAATATCGATACCGGGCCTGACTCATCTCTCGTTGCTGTGTCGTGTCCCACACACACACACACGTGCGCCGTTTCATTAGCATCCGGCGGCGCCTTGGCACCCCAGCAGCGACGGACAGAAGCTGATCGGACGCATGGTTCTGTGCAAATTGCCGCCCGGCCCGGACGGCGGCCAGAGCGGCATACTCGGGCTCAAGGTCGTCGGCGGCAAGCTCCTGGACGATGGCACGATCGGCGCCCTCATCGAAAAGGTTAAAAAGGGCAGTCCCGCCGATTTAGAAGGACAATTGAGAATCGGTGAGAATTAGATCAATCATGCTCAATCTCTCTCATCAAAAATTTCACTCGAAACACTACTGACATTATTTTTTCAAATCACTTTGTTGAGAGATTTTTCACGTTACTATAAGTGAACTGAAAAGCCATCATTAAAATCGATGTATCGAATACTTATTGGTATTAATTAAGATTCGTGATATCAGATCGTAAATGATTTTGTTATGGTTAATTTAGAAAGTGCATGAAAAATAGCCTCAACAAATAGTCGGATAAATGTTCGAAGGACTTGGCAACTTTAGTTTGAAATTTTATCGAGATTCTTAAGAAACGTTGAAATGAACATTTTCACCCGATATGTCTCGAGAGAAATATTAATTTCTCAACCGATTGAAAAGTTGCCAAGAGCCGCTCGAATAGTTTATAGTTTGTCACAGTTGCAAAACAACGCAAAAGAAATTATTCAAGTCTGCAAGTTTGCCACATATTGATCGACAAACAGCAGACTCGAAATGAGAATGAATGATACTTTTTTGAGCACCTTAGAACAACTTAGAACTGAACTGATTTGTTAAAATCACTTAAGATTTGTTGCCAAAAATTGGCTAAATACCTCATGGCAGAAGGAATGCTCAACATTTTATGGCTAGTTTTTTGCCTACGAAAAAGTTCCTTGGATATGAAAAGGCTACTAAAACTGGATTTATATATAACAAGAACAAACGGTTCATGTGGTTTCTAATAATTCTTTAAAACCGTGCTTTGACTTATACAATTATTTTGACTTTGCCACTCGCAGATTTACAGATAAAGGCACTCGCCATCTAGTGTTGAAAGTTCAAAGTAGTATTATCGTATTCAAATTGACTGACAATTAGTCTACATTTTCTTGAAACAGTGAATTATTCAATTTCAAGTCATTTTAAATGCGCTTGACTTTTCTAACACAATTGTAATAAAACAATCGCCAAAAACAGCAAATTAATGATAATGAAATTTAAAAACATTTTAAATTGTCACTTTTTTTTTGTCACTGGGTCATTATTAACGTTGAGCATTTTTACCAGAGAAGAAAAGCAATTATTAGTGACGTCTCGTTACTAGATTCAATGTGAGAATTAGCTCGTATAAAAGTACGTAGTAACATTAAGACACGAACATACCCACACTAACACGCGCGCACACGTATACGTAAAAAAAAATATTGCCTCTGAGTGGTATCTGCATGTTGTGCCCACACGATGGTGGTGGTGGTGGTTGTGTGTCGTGTGTATACAGGCGACGAGGTGCTCGAATGGAACGGCCACTCGCTGCAGGGCAAGAGCTTCCAGGAGGTTAGCGATATAATAGCGATGACGCGCGCCGAGCCACAGGTCGAGCTCGTCGTCGCGCGAGACACGAGCAAGCAGTCGCTCGCGATGATGGGTGGTGGCCCAGGCCCGGTTCAGCAGCAGCACGACCCGAACGCGGCCAGTCTCACGCCCACGGCCGCGAGGCGCTTCGCCGCTCAGGCCCAGTGGAGGCCCAAGTACGGCTCGGGAATTATTGGCCAGCCGAATCAACAGAAAGGTGAATAGTTAGATAATGTAAATACCTAAAGCACTGATCCTTGGTTTTTTGTTTTAATCAATTCTATTCCCTGAACTCCCCGTCCAATTAATACCGAGCTTCAATCCCCCTTTTTTCATCATTATAATAGCTAATATTATCGTCTTTCTAGAAAATCAATGTTACCTTGTTCATAAACGTCGTTCTATAATAAATATCCTCTAAATTAATATATAAAATATATTTAGACTTGATAAGATAATCAATAAATAATATTCTGATCTAACAAAATGGTACACGAGTTTGGTAGAATGAGAAATAGATACATTGAATTAGAAGTAGAATAATAATTAGTTATCAGTTTATAATAGCTATCACGATAATTATACTGTTTTTATGCTTCGTACTTAGAGGAAATAATAATATTTTGGAAAATGAATACATCTCATGTTCATTACAAAATCGTGTTTCCTTCATGAAATTCATATTCTTGTATAGGCATCACTTTAGACACGATCACTCCACACGTTAAGTATATGATACATCTTGCTGTCGTTTTTTATAATTTTTGTAATCGATGTTAATCCTTTGATTGCACAATACCGATTTTTCAAGTGTAATTAAATATACAAAGCATCTCTCATTCATTCACTTATCAAGTATGTTGTGTACACACGAGCCTATACTTAAATTTTATTTCTTTTTCTTTCTTTGAATAAAAATTTAAAAAAAAATCTCGATGTATTCTTGCATCTCATCGTGCCAGCTGTATTCGCGCATTTCTCATACGTAATATCTTAACTGTTCGCAACAACCACAATAAAAAATGCACTCGATCAACGACGACGGAAGCAAAATTACTGAAATACATTGATGCTTCAGCATTATTTCGCGTACGTATATACGTGTAAATATTCATCGATCTGAGTGTGCTTCGGACCAGAATGGAAGCGCATTATCCACGTAAGGCCTAAAAAAAATGTTACCTACCACCCTATACATTCTTAATTAATTTGAAACGCTAGACATGCTTTTTTGTCAGGGATCCCTATCGTTATACCTGTTCCCTTCGAACCTTCATGGGAGTAACAACGTAAATACACGAACAAATGTATATATATAAAAAGTATATTATAACGCTAGTCTCAACGAACGAGAGCGAGGAATACACGAGCTAATTTAGGTGGTTCTCGAAAATCGCATTCACACTGTGTGCCAGGACGTCGAGAGGTGCTGACGAGATATCCGATCGATATTGGGTAGAAAAGTGCCGAGCTCGAGCGACGTTCCAAATGCGTATAACAAGCCTCGAACTTTTGAACGACCCGAAACTTTTTGATCCTCCACCGTTATATACAGTATCTATTTCTAAGTTTGCATAAGTTTGCAAAAAAAAGGACGAGAGAAAAATGCGAAACGGACACGAGGTGTTGGGTGGCGTCGAATAACAATAAAAAAACCGTGTGTCTTACGACTGCAGAGCTCTACGACGGTCGAGGCAGCAACAACAAGCCGTCGGTGAAGGTGACGTCGCCCGGCTCGCCGGATCTCTACGGCCAGGCGCGATACGCCGCCAACCGACAGCTGAGGGCGATGACGGCGGGAGCTCCGCCGGCCGTCGCGGCGGGCAGCAACGTCGGCGGCCGACTCCAGGTGAAGCTCAACTTCGACGCGGCCAGTCTGCAGCTGGTGGTGTCGATCGTCTGCGCCACCGGCCTGATACCGCGCAAGAACGGCCAGCCGCGCAGCTCCTACGCCAAGATGTATCTGCTCCCGGACAGAAGGTATATAAGAGATCGATGAAAAATCGTGCATTTTTTTTAATACCGATCGTATACGAACGCGCGTTGATTTATATCTTTACAGCGAGAAGTCCAAGAGACGAACGAAGACGCTGGCCAACACGAACGAGCCGAGATGGGACCAAAGCTTCGTCTACAGCGGCATCAGGTGGACGGATCTGAGGCAGCGCTCGCTCGAGATCACCGTCTGGGATTACGGCAGATACGGCGCCAACGACTTCCTCGGCGAGGTCATCATCGCCCTGACGCCGTCGCTGCTCAACGAGGAGCTCGAGTGGCACTATCTCGACGAGCATCGTCAGCCCAGGTCGGTAGCAGTGCTCTGCAGTCTTCATCCTTTTTTTCTTTTTTTGTCTCGACTAGCTGACGACGTTTTTTTTTTTAACGCTTAACACATATACAGTTACTATCAAGACGCGAGCGAGGACATAGTGACGACTCCGGGCGATTGCCACCTGAGCCCGCCGTCGACCACCTCGAGGCTCAGCGACTCCGACACGTCCGAGTGCGACATCACGGATTGCGACGGCTCGAGGGAACACCGAAGAACCGCCGATGGCGCGAGCATCAGCAGTATCGGCAGCTCTTCCAGGTAAAACGTCATTTTTTATTACCTTATTTTTTTGCTCTAGAGCATTGTGTGCGATACACGGATGATATCCGCGTAGCTCGAGGGTCAAGTTATAAATTTCTTCTTCTTCTTCTCTCGCTCACTTCACTTTTTTTTTGGAAGAACGATCCGCACAAAGTTGAAAAACGAATATATAATAATACCGCTATATATTCGCTGGGGGATGCAAGATATCTTGAAGAGCGAGATATCTCGAATATGTGACAAGTTATTAGTGTCGTACATACACTGCGCTCGACGAGGAGCAGCAGAAGCGGCAGCAGCTTGGCTCGAGCGCAAAATTACTATTACGACGCTATGTATAATACGAGTGTACTTCATGCGAAAGGCGTCCTTTTTTGCATCTTTACTCTACTTGTGTGTATGTGGGTGTGTGCACCCAAGAGCAATTTTGGCTCGATGTATGTAATTTTTTTTTTTTTTTGGGAAAAAAGAAAGCAAAATTGTTCGCTCTTATCTTTTTTTTCAACGTAGGAGATACGATAATACGACGCTAACTGAGAATTCGAACGGGGGCCAAGAGAGGAATAATTCATCGAAATGTGTGCGATAACGTGTCTCTATGTATGTGTGTGTGTGTGTGTGTGCATCACAGCTTGCAGCAGCAGCAGACCCCCTGAAGCTGTACGGTTTGTTCGGCTCGTCGTCGAGGTCGCGCTCCGCACACGCCGTATCTTACAGTTATACCGTGTCGCGCACTTTTATACGTGTGTACTCGGATGCACGCGTATACATATACATTTTTTTTGGCGCGCGCGCGCGATGCATATATAACGTGGCTCTGTACTGTGAGAGAACCTCGCACCCCCGTCTCGGCTTTACTTTGTTTCATTTTCTTTGCTCGTACATTACATACGAAGCAGAAAGCTGAGAAAAAGAGGGGAAAGCGCGTATAAACGAGATATATGTGTGTAGGGGCCGAAGAAAGGGTAGTTATACTTATGGCATCGGTAGTGGTAGTATAGTAGTAGGGGGTGTGTGCACTCGCGCGCGCGCGAGTATACGTACGTGCATTTACGCGTGGGGCAGCGCATCAGTGATCGCGGCATCAGCAGCGGCAGCAGCAGCACGAGTGTGTGTCGGTAATAGTAGTAGCTTATAGCTATATATATAGCCATGTAGTAGTATAGTAGTAACAAGAGCAGTCGCGACGACGACGGCGGCAGCGGAGATCGCGTATACATATATCAACATACATCGGCAGAGCTACGTTAGAGCGCGAGCCAAGTTATAAAACTGGGCAACAAGCCAATCGCTATAGCAGCAGCGTGCACTTGTCCAAGTTAGAGAGAGAGAGAGCTCCTGCACTGCACTGCTGACTGCACTGGCTGGCAGCTCGCAGAAATTCGCGGGGGTGCAGAGCGCGATGCGGACAGTCGATCCAGATCCTTTGGCCGAGCAGCAGCAGCAGGACCTGCTACGACCGGGTCGCGCGCGGAAATAAAGCTCGGCGGATCATCGTCTAGCTGTTTTATACATAAATACAAGCTGCACGATAGTACAGCTTGCGAGTGTTTATTAACAACGGGCCGCAGCAGCAGCAGCAGCAGCAGAGCTAGCTAGACTAGCCCCACTTACCCGCTGCTCTCAATCACCGGATTAGTTCGTCAGTTCAAGTTCTTTTCTACCTCTCTCTCTCGTTCGATCGCTTCGCAAGTCTCGTGCTGCCGCAGCTATGTAATGATAAAAAAATGTTTTGCTCGCTGCTGCTGTTATTCCAGCGCGTACATCTCTTCGCGTGTAGTTTTATATAATAATAATAAATACGACCGCATAATTTCAGCTGCTGTTTAATACAATGTGTGCATTTATAGTTATTTAGTGCCGATCGTGTGCTTTGACGCGCTTTCAATAGTCGAGTGTCAGTGCCACTGCAGCAGCCGCAGCAGTGTCAACAAAAAGTGCCATAAATCGCTTGTGAAAAATAGTGTGCCATTGTTTCTCATTAGTCGAGTGCAAGCAATCGTACAGTGAAAATTCCCAAGTTGCGTGTGTGTACACGTGTGTCGCAATGTGTCTCGAAAAAGTTGCATTTCGATCATCAGCTAATTATGTTATGAGCTTCGAGAGCAGCTTGCTTGCTACGTCAAAGAGCTTGTAGGGGCCATGCCATGAAATTGTTGAATTCGTAAGTCACCGCATTCGCTTACCTCGGACAAAACTGCTCTTCGTTCGATCGCAATTCACGAGTTCGATAAACCTCGTTCGTCTTCGTTACGGTACGTAATATTGCCGATTTGTCGTCTGCGCGATCGGCGCCCGCTCAATCATCGTAACGAGTTACTCTCGAATTTAATCGAAAACTTGATTGATATTCCGAAGCCTCTCCCCCGCCCCCGAGATGAGATGCAAGTGCAAACGTGCCGGTGGTGGTGGTGAACTTATTATATTTATGTGACGCGTTGCATATCGATGTGTACATATAACGCGCGTAGGAGTAGCCGCGCGCGACTGCCGCTGCTACTGGAAAGTGTGACGATCTCGTCGTTCGCGTTTCGGTAGCCGCGTAGACGCGTTGACTGCTGCTGCTGCTGCAGTGAACTCGCGTGCACGCGCCGATACACCAACACACACACACACACACACACACACATATACCGTGTTCGCAAGCTCGACTCTCCCACCCACACAGCAATCGCCGCCGCTGCTGCCACCGCTGCAGCCGCTATATTATATGTATGTATATAGATAGTCCCGCTACAAACCGCCACCGATGCTGCCGCTGCACAGCCGCATATTTAATAAAACGTTCAATATACGCGACTAATAGGATAACTCAAGTGGGTTTCGCGTGTCGCGACAGTCATGGAATCGCGACTACTACGACGACGACCCCGCCGCAGAGCAGTAGTGCGCGGGCACGACGCGCCGCTACTTTTCTTTGCTCGCGAGCTTTCGGTGCAGTTTCGTAGAGAGCTGTTTTTTTCATTCGAGTGTGCGTGTGTGTGTGCGTGTGATTTTTTTCCTGATCGAGGTTGCGTCGTTGCGCCTACACCTCGCCAACATGTCATTAGACGAACATGATCAGTGATGATCTGCAATACTACTACAGCGACGATGGGTATGTTGTGCGGTGCGTACGTGCAATTAACGAAGCTTGCAAGCTCTCGTATTATGCTAGTAGCATTAAATTTACCCCCCAAAAAAATGATTTTTTACCGGATGATTGATAACTCGTCAAAGAGTTCGAGTGTATAAAATATAACGCGAGACCAACCACCACACTGCGCGTCCACGTCGTCTCAAACTTTGCGCGAGTATCGAATTTCGAAATGGCTATAAAAATAAGAAAAAAAATTGCGGTATCAGACAATTCCATTCTTTTTTTTCTTCTCCTAAGGTTTCGAATATCAATTATTTAATCTCGCACCTGCGGTGGCCCCTGGGAACGAGAGAGAGAGAAAAAGAGAGCGTGAGAGAGAGCACGTAGAGTTTAACAATTTTGCTTGAAAAAAATGAAATACATATTATATATACGCGGGCCGCAGTGAAGTACACTTGTATTGTCTCTTCATTTTATTTTTCTTGTATTATACTTATATATTATCGATACAATTTTTAAATATGAATTGATATCTTTCTATATAATATATAGAACAAAAATACAAAAATTCAGTTGACTTTTTTTCTCCTGTTTTCTGATACAATGTCTTGTGATTACATTTTTGTAGGTTTCATATGCCGCCAAATTATAAGCGGTACGAGCAATGATTTATTCTATATTTTTCTGTACATCTATACTTAAAATCATGCGCTGCTTCAACCCACTCATGTAATTTTCTGAAATCATCGTTTGAATCCATATACATCGATATTATTGAACGTCCCCTCCGAGCTTGCCTCTCTCATTTTTTTTCAATGGTATCATTTGCAATTTACAAATACAATATTATAATGCTCCAAGTACCAAAGTAGATCATGTTGATCCATGTATTATCATAATAGATAGTGATCGATGGATATCCAAATCGCCAATGAGATTGAATCGTTTCGCCAAGTATCGCCAATTTAGATGCCGCATTATTGTTCCATCAACAGTGGCTTTTACAAAACTTAGCGAAACGCTGATGATTGTTACGTATTGTTATGCTACTTGCTGTCGTGCAAAAAATGCTCTGTAAAACCAATTCATTGTTATTTTCATTCCCCGCGATAAACCATACCGAGAAAAAAACACCGACCTAATGAAAAAAAAAAAAAAACAAATGATCCGCAATGCTACAGATTTGACTATTGATACACTGAAACATTCATGTGTCGCAAGACAGTGAAATTCATCTTCTGACACACGCCGGAACCGGGCCAAATTTCATTTCTTCTCTTTTTCTCTTTCCTATCGAAACGCGCGTATACTTTCGGTTTCGTTCGTTTCCGCATTTGTCACTGCGGAATAGATAAAAAAAAAAAAGAAGAAAAAAATATGTTCGCGGCCGAAGTCCTGCAAAATTCGTCTTATATTCGTAGCTTTATCCGCGTGCACGGGTTTCTCTGCCAAGTTGGCCTACGTATACATCTTATACTTTATTTTTTCTTCTCGTAATTCGTCATTCGAAATTATTATACGGTTCTTTTTGTGTGTGTGTGTGTGTGTGTGTGTGTGTGTGTGTGTGTGTGTGTGTGTGTGCAAAATATCCTACTTATATACCGAGACGTTATAGAAAAGAGAGAGGGATAGAGCCGCGCGTGAATGCAAAATCGTAAATTTTATTTTTGCAATGCCGAAACGCGGGACGGTTACGATTCGCACGCGGGGGGTAGAGAGAAAGAGTGCGAGAGAGTAAGAGAGCAGAGCAGAGTTGCGCTCGTGGAGAAAGAGAAAAAGAAAAACGGGCTTTTTGTCGGGTTTCTCTTTGTTGGGTTGGCCTAGAAAGTTATCATCAGTCGAAGCGCGCGGCGGCGGCTATACGTGGCGTGGTACTACTACTGCTGCTGCTCTGCGCCAGCCAGCAGCAGCTCCGAGAGAGAGAAAAAGCTAGAGAGAGAGAGAGAGAGAGAGAGAGACATGTCTATATTCTGGACAAAGTCGACGTCGTCGGGATACGTCAATTTGATTCGGTTATTTTGGTCGCGTCGGGATCTCTGTGAGTCTGCCTGTGTGTGTGGGTCAATTCGGGATGTACAGAGCGAGCTTTAAAGCTGCAGCAGCAGCAGCAGCAGTGCGCGCGACCCCATGAAACAGCACTTGGATTCGATCCAACAGTGGTGCAGCTCACGCACACACACACACGTACGATGCCAAACCTTCTGCGTAAACGCGGGCACGGTATAATATGTGTTTTTTATACTTTATACTCGCGTTGCCTTATATTCCTTCTTCTTCTTGTTATTTTTTGTTCATTTATATACACGTTTCATTCGGCGCAAAGCTATATATTGTACTTTGTATGCGACACATTGGCCCGCTTCCGTTACGTATATATATACACGCTGTACGCGAGGGGGTGGTGGTGTTGCTGCTGGGTTATATGTATAAAGTAGTCGTCACGCAGACGAGTCGTGTGTACGTAATGAAATGAGTCCAAAAAAAAAAAAGAAAGAAGAAACGCAAAAATTCAGTGCCGCAGAGCACTTCCACGAGACCCGAGACGCGCTCGTGTATAATACCGATCTTTTTAACGTTATGATATACCGTGCGCATAGACATTCGAACGTGTTCCCCCAACATGCAATTGCATCAGTAGTATAGCTGCGCAGCAGTAGTATATAGCGGGCGCATATCAGCTTTCACGTGCATACTTGTATGTGTAATTCATATATAAGCGCAATTTATCATCCTGGTGAAAAAGCATATACAAGCGATTAAAGAGGAAAAAAAATGAGAGACGACGCGTCGCGAGCAACCACACGCATATATACCTTACATATACATAACATTAGATGTGCATTTGAATGTCGTTTGCGATCGCTGCGAGGCCTCTCTTAGATACATACATGCGTATTGAACAATATGAATGAAAAAAAAAAAAAAACATTATCGCGCATGGACATAACAACTCGTATACTCCAAAATCAACACTCGACTAATCCGTACTTTTGTATTTGTTGTCGCTCTCGCTCGAGCAGCCACTATTCCAGCCCGCCGCCCGAGAAGGAGCTCTGCGTCGACGGGGAGCATCGCAGTCGCCGTGACCTGTCGCCCCAGGGCCGTAAACGAGCGGCTCTCATGGGTCTGCGCGAGCATCCGGCCTCCATGTCCGGATACCAGTCGGCCTATCGCAAGGTCAACTTTCGCCAGCTCTCGGTAAGTAATTGATTCGAGTTCATTCGCTGATCGGTTTATCTATATATCAACTTTTGTGCGTACACAGGACGATCCACACAGGGTGGCGATGCTCAGTCACAGATCCCTCAGCGCCGTGCCCATGGACTCGCCGAGGATGCACTGTCGGGGCAGATCGCAGAGCCCCACGGGCCATCGGTCGCTCTCGCCGCCCGACCACAGAGCCTTTCCCTACGGCCCGATGGGCGGCTACGTCACCAACAGGTTTCTTCAGCACATTTTTTACTGAAAAAAAAAATAATTTTGAATTTGCGTAACGAATATTTTTTTTCATAGATTTTCGAGATCAGCCACAGTGACGCCGACGGGCTCGCCGAAGAAACGCCAACTGCCTCAAATACCAGCCAATCTCAACGCTGCCCTCAAGGAGAGAGTGACGCACGACTTCGAGGAGAGGGCGAGACTCATGAGGCACCGCAACAGGCCCATGCACACCATGTACAAAGGCAGTATGGGAGGTAAACGAGAGAAAAACGACTTTTCATTATTTATATCAGAGATACTATTAAGAGCTACCGTATATATTTTTGCACGCAGTTTGGGAGAGACGCTTCAGCGGTCTGTCGGACTCGGATCTGCCGTCGATAAGCTACGAGCCGCACTCGTTCTCGCACAGTCACGCCCACAGGATGCACAGGTCGCGGCGCGGCCGCATCAGTCCGGAGAAGGACGTGCTCGCCGATCTCGGCGACTCCGACATGGAGAGCATCGGCTCGGTCACGAGCAGCGCCTTCAGCACGCAATCCGAGAGGCCGCGCGGCTCCAGGCTCATGTGAGTACACGCGCGCCACGCTTCGCCGCCTCTCTTTTTCTATTATATATATTGGACACGCACACACACAAGCTCCTTTATTGTCGATCTGCTCCTCTCTTACCTTCCTTTCCTCTCGTAACCTCGACCATCTCTCTCTTTAAATTCACAACTCCATCGCCACGAAACATAATATGATTGTTATATCCGTATTATATAATTGTACATATGGTTGATTCTCCCGAAGTCTGCTTTTTGCATGTCTACATGCCATGTTCTTAAACTAGAGAAGATGAGCCAAATCTGGATCGGTCATTCATTCAATATTGTTGTATTCTTAATGATTGGACATAAATATTTCACTTTTTTAGTGCCACTTAAATTTGCCGTGAAGATATACATGCCAAATGTCACCTCCGTAGCATGTCTAGATCACAAAACCAACTCTGTTTGCATATACCATGCATTCTCATAAGCACTTGGCCCTATAATAACTACGAGACCCGGTTCTATACATCCAAAGTACACTTTAAGTGAATCATAGGGCCTTGAAAAATGTTTTTAAAAAATTTCCCACATAATTGAAAAATGTCTCGGATTTTAATCATGCTTCTGAATAATTTCAAATATAGCGCTTGCTTTGGGTCGCTAACTCATTTTTGATGTTCCTGGCTACATGACTGTCAAGTATTATGACCCAACTTTCGATTAGTGCAGGTTGCGGGTT